>PISW01006635.1:0-104880 GCA_004023785.1 Mungos mungo
CCCCCAAACAACCTGGGCGTCGTGATGTTATCTGGGGTTTTCCCGCGTCTCAGCTGCTCCTTGGATGACCTTGGCGCTGACCTTCCCTGACAGATACAGTCTGTGGTCCTCTGTCTGCACCTCCCTTTGGGAAGGGACTGGGGATGTTGTCATACATCCTGGGGACAACTGTCTCACACGGCCTCCTCCCACCCCACCTAACCGACCGGCTCCGGTACTGAGGACTCGCTTGGCTCTGAGACCAGACTGGACAGACATGTTCTGTTTGGCCGCTGACATCGGCCTTGGGCTCACTTGCTCTTGATGGCTTTTGGTGACCAAGGCCAGGCAGTGTCCACCCCGGCTGCTCCCACAGGATCTCCAGCGTGTGCTCGCCACCAGTGCACACCCTGCTCAAGGCCGTCTGGCTGTCGCTCAGGCCTTGTTGAGTGCCGGCCTAGCTGCCCAGCGTGCTTCTGACACCGAGCGGACGCCACCCGGCCGTGGCTCTTCTGGAACCTGCCCTGCCCAGCGACACCAGGGCCCCCGTGCCGTGGGTCTGAGGCCCTGCGTGCTGCACTCTCCCTGCTCTCGTGAGGGTGTGTCCTCCGGACCCCCCATGCGGTGCGGTCAGTTGGTGGCTTCTTGCATCCTGTGTATAAGTTGGCTCCCGCACGCCTACTTCTCTGAGTCTGGCGGTTTCTGCTGGCAGGAGGCGGCTGCTGCTCTCTACAGTTCTGCCCTTGACCCGTCCCCGAGAGAGCCGGTCCTTGCCAAGGTGCTGGTGCGCCGTGCTCCGAGGCCACCGGGGCTCCAGCGAACCAGTTCCACAGCGGAGGGGCGTCCCCGAGGCGGGGGGGAGGGCACGGGCTGGGTAGGGGATGCAGCAGGGGACCCAGCAGGCCCCCACAGCATCGCTGTCAGAGCACAGACGTTGGGGGGAGAGCCGCTCAGAACTCGCATGAATGTCTTTGGGTGCTTGGAAGGGCTCCTGGACCCTCCTCCCCTGGGTGCCCACGGGAGCCCTCGGAGAGCAGTCACCTGCCAGGTTTCCTTGGTGACCTGGGACGCCGGCAGCAATCGGTGTGCCCTGACCCTCCACCGCGTTTGGGATGACAACTGTCATTCGACGGAAAGGTTTGTCGCAGGAAATTAAGTGGGGGACTGAAGAGGACACGGCCCACGCCGCCCCTGCCCACACAGCTGGGAAGCCCCAGGACAGACCTCCCCCCGCCAGGCACCCCGGCTCCCTGGACGAGGCCCTCCGGGGTCAGGAACCTGCCGAGCCTGCGAGCCCCTCCACCCACGGCTGGACACACAGATGTCGCTCGGAAGCACTTATGCAGCGCTTGCTGTGTGCCCGGCCCTGGGCGAGGTGGTGGGGTACAGGGAGGTGCCAACAGGCAAGTCCCTTCCCTCCTGGGGAGGCTCAGGGTCTGACCGGGGACACGGACACATCAAACACGGAAGCCTGTGTGCGCAGCGGGGCCGGGGGGTTGACGCCTGAACACTCCAGGCACATGCCAGGTGTGCGGACACGCTGCTCTCTCTCACCCGACACAGGCCCAGAGACTCGGAGACACCGTCCCCAGGCCGCACCGCGAGTAGCTGTATTCACCGCGCTTTTTTACTTTTAAATAACAGCTTTATGAAACCCAATTCACCTGCTACATGATTCACCTACTTAAAGGGTGCCGTTCAGTGAGTTTAGTGTGTGCACAGCTGTGCAGCTGGGGACCCCTGAGTCCCCACCCCTGGCAGTCCCTGTGCCTGCCGCCCCCGCCCCCGGCCCCGCTCGCTGTCTGCCCTGCGCATCTGTGCGCTCCGGACACAGAGGAGAGGGATCCCGCAGCGGGGGGCCTTTGGCGTCTGGCTTCTTGCACTCAGCGTAATGCAGTGAAGGTCCATTCACATTGCAGCGGGTAGCACGGTTCTGTCCCCTGGGTTTAAGACTTTGTTTTTATTTTATTTTATTTTATATTATTTTATTTTATTTTATTTTATTTTATTTTATTTTATTAACATTGATTTATTTTTGAGAGACAGAGCATGAGCAGGGGAGGGGCAGAGAGAGAGAGAGACACAGAATCCAGGCTCTGAGCTATTAGCACAGAGCCCGATGCAGGGTTCAAACTCATGAACCGTGAGATCATGACCTGAGCCCAAGTCAGATGCTTAACCTGAGCCACCTAAGTGCCCCAAGATTTTATTTTTTAGAGCAAATTTAGGTTCACAGCAACATCAGAGGTGCAGAGATCCCCACGTACCCCCAGTCCCAGAGGTGCACGGACTCCCAGTTATCAGTATCTCCCACCAGGTGGCCCAGGAGTTAACACCGAAGAGCCTGCATCAGGATGGCGCAGGGCTCAGGGCTGCCGTGTGGCTCACTCTCGGTGTGCGCGCTGTGGGTCTGGACAAGCGCAGTGACAGGTGTGGGACACGCTGTGGCTCAGCATCACTCAGAGCCATCTCCCTGTCCTGACCCCAAGCTCCCCGAGACAAAGCACCAGCCTTTTCCCGTCTCCACTGTTTTGTCTTCTCCTGAACGTCTTATGTTTGCAGTCACGCAGCGTGTGTCCTTTCCAGACTGGCTTCTTTCACTTCGTCGTGGGCATCGGAGGTTCTACGGCTCATTTCCTTTCAGGGCGGGGTAACACCGCCTCGTCTGGATGGACGCGGTGTATTTACTCACTCACTTCCTGCCGGACATCCCGGTTGATTCCGAGTTTGGGCGATTATGAATACATTTGCTGTAAATATCAGCGTCAGGACATAAATTCACAACTGCTTTGAGTCAACGGCAGGCAGCGCGAGTTCTGGGCCAAACGATAAGGTCACATTCGGTTTCGTGACTGTACTTCTGTATTCTGTCGATTTACTGCAAAACGTACTACAAGACGGCCACTAGGTGCTCCGGAGTGCGCCCTGCCGCACCCCGGAGAGACGTCAGGCGTCTGGAGACCTCGGGTGGCCCAGGCCGGACGCCGGAGCAGTGACAGCAACAGGACGCTGGGGATCAGTCAAGGCCACGGGGGACGTGGACGGACCCCCTGGTCCCTGCAGGAACCAGCGGCGGCTCCCACGCATCCGCTGTGGCAGGCACTGTGTGTGTGCCCACGTGGGGGGCGCTCAGGCTGGCCGTGCAATGCCCCAGAGCGTCTCGAGGACAGCAGACCCCGTTCCCCCACGTCTGCGCAGAGCTGAGGCGATGACCGAGATGCCGCCGTGTCTTCCCAGCGGAGCAGGAGCCGTGAGGAGCCGAGTAACTGAGTGACGCTGTCCGTCCGGGTCCTTCGGTCACGGCCCCGCCTCGAGCGACGTGGACTCCAGGAGGGCTTCGGCGTCCCTGACGGCCGTCCGCTGGTTTGCCCCATTTGGGGCTCAGCAGGTTTGCCTTATTTCATGGAGCGCCTCAGGCCGGGGAGGTGACAGGATACACGTTGATGGCTCCACACAGCGCTGACCTCCACTGGGACCTGCGGCCCTGCCTTTCTGCGCCCAGAGAAGAGCACAGAGCCCAGGTCGCAAAGGGCAGGTCTGGATGTCCGCCGTGCCTCTCACCGGGATCCAAGGTCACGGGGTGCCTGCTGCGGGACACAGACCAGGGGGTGCTGCCCTCCCCTGTGCCCCACCGAGTCCCCGTGCCCACACGGCCAGCTGCTCTGATGTCACCTGGGAGGTCCCCTAACAGGACACTCCTAGGGAGGCACACCCCGAACTGGGAGCCCACCTGCCTCCCTGTGCAGCGGGCGCCCCCGCCCGTGTCGGGGAGGGTCCCGCTCCTGGCTCCGCCCACCATGTCTGGGAGGGTCCTGCTCCTGGCTCCGCCCACCGTGTCTGGGAGGGTCCGAGGGTCCTGCTCCTGGCTCCCCCCCCCCGCCCCCCTCCGTGTCAGGGAGGGTCCTGCTCCTGGCTCCCCCCACATGTCAGGGAGGGTCCTGTTCCTGGCTCCCCCCCCGCCCCTCCCCCCGTGTCAGGGAGGGTCCTGCTCCTGCTCCTGGCCCCCTCCCCGACATGAGGAGCCCCGGAGCCTGGTGGGTCTCAGCAGGAGGGCACACAGCGGGGGCATCACACAGCACACTGTGACCCCCGTTCTGGAGGCTGGGGTCCACGGTCTAGGCCCCTGCAGACTCAGTGTCGGGTGAGACCTCATTTCCGGTTCACAGATGGCCTCTTCTCCCTGTGTCCTGACCTGGGGGCGGGGGAGGGCGCTCTCTGGTCGCTCTTCCCATCCTGGCGGCCTCACCCTCATGGCCCAACGACCTCCCACAGACCCCACCCTGGGGGTTAAGTTTCAACACGGGACCTGGGGGCAACACATTCAGGCGACAGCCCTTGGGGACTAGGGGACTGCGGATGGAGGAGGAAGGGGGTAGATGGCCTTTCACACCTATGAACACCTACGGGCACACCTGGGGCACACCTGAGGGCACACCTGAGGGCACACCTGAGGGCACACCTGGGGCACACCTGAGGGCACGCCTGGCGCACACCTGGGGCACACCTGGGGCACACCTGGCGCCACCTGCAGAGGACAGTGATGACCACGGACCTCTCACTGTGCTGCTCTCCGTCAGGTGTAAGAAGGTGGTCCTGCCGCTCAGGCGTGGCTCAACTTCTACAGTTCATGTGTTCAAACCCCGTGTCCCACTGCACTGAGGGTCCCTGTGAGGACACCACCGTGCTCCTTCGGGCACAGAACAAACACGGAAAACCAGGCCTGGGGCCCAGAAAGCGTGAGCCACCTGCTTAGAGTCGCCGCCCTGTGAGCCCAGGCGTCGCGCCGGGCTGGTTCCGGCCGGCATCCGCCCCGAGCGCTGCCCGGTGGCCCTTCCCTCCCCCGCCCTCCCGCTCGGGCTCACGTCCAGCCTTCCCCTTACAGACCCACGGAATCGCGCCCCACCTAGAGGCACTCCGGGGTCTCGGAGGTGCTCGTGTGGGTGCAGGAGTGGACTTACCTCCTTGGCTTTGGGAAGTCAAAGGCCAAGTCCAGGCATAGGCACCTGCAGCATTTAATAAACCAGTAATTGATCGTTTCTCCATGTGAAATACGAAAAGTGGCCCCGATACGTCCAAGCGGCGCGCCGTCTCCGTGTCCCTGCCGCTGCTGGGGGATCTCTTCTAAAAACAAGACCCTTTCTCCTTCTATTAAAAAGAGTAACACCCCTGAGCAACAGGAAGATTAAAAATGGGCCAAAAACCTTAAGAGAAACCTCAGCAAAGAAGAGATACAGGCGGCAGATGAGCGCAGGGAAAGAAAAATCAGGGAAATACGGGTTCGGACAGCATGAGATGCCACCACACGCCGTGAGAATGACCGAGCCGCAGAGCACCGAGGACGCGGCCGCCCCCGGGCACGGGAGCAGCGCACCTCTGCCAGGGCTGCCCAGACAGCGACCGACATACGGCCCTCCGGCATCCAGCGGTCCGCTCCCGCGGAGATGTGAGAGAAGCAGGTGCGGCGGGGCGGGGGGTGGGGGGGTGCTCAGAACCTCGCTGTGTGTGTGAAGACAGACCCTTCAGAAGACCTCCATGCCATAAACCCCCTCCCAGGAGCTCCCCAACCAGGAAGATGGACTCTCGTCACAGGCGGGGAGACTGGAGCCGGCCCCACACCCAGACTGATGTTGTCACAGACTGTCCCCCTCCCATCCGGTCCCCTAAGGACCCAGCCATCCCCCCTAAGCCCTTCACTCCCCCCTAGATGCCTGCACTTCCTTCTGTCCTGTTAGGGTGTCTAGAAGCTCTCAAATCCCACTGCTTTTTCGGGTAATCACTTTTTGTCCCTCGACGCCCCACATGCGCACACCTTCCTCCGTTAATCTGCCTGGTGTCCGTGTAATTCATAGACGAGGGGGGGAGTCCAGGAGAGCAGGGGAAGGCGCTCCTCCCCTGGCCGTGGAGTCTCCTGAGGCCCCATTTGCTGGCCGGTGACCAGGAGAACGTTTTTAGGAGGGAAGGAACTTTGAAACCAGAAATATCCTAATCAGAATTCCAGCTCTGAGTATCCTGCTCTGACTTTGGGCAAACTGTTGATCCCCTAAACCTTGGTGTCTTTATCGATAAAACAGTCATCATGTCTGCTTCGCAAGATGCCAGCAGAGATGACATCAATGACATGATGTATTTGACACATTCAACGTGGTGCCCAGCAAATAGTCACATGTGGTGAGATCCAAGCCACAAACGAAATAGAAGTTCAGCCATAATCTAATGTCACAAAACAATCTGTTCACAGCCACACGTGCGATCAAAGTCCTTGTTTGGGGCCCCAGCGGTAAGCTCTCACGGGCGGAAGAAGGTCTGTAACTCAGAGCAGAAAGGGTTCACTGTCCTTGAGGTACAGACCGGCTTGACCCAGTCCTTTTACCAATAATTCACTCTGTCTTAGACAAGAATTAAAGTCACATCCCGTTTCCATGTATCCTAAGGGTCTTCTTGTCTTCATCTTAATTACGCTGTATTTCGAAACAGCTTCCGCAAGAAGCAGGAGACAAGATGCATTTGTACACGTGTGTGTACACAGACACACAGCTGCTCCTTGTTTTAAGCCCGGAAATGCCAAGTCTGTCCTAAATCCCGCTTGGAACAGGGGCCACCACGGAAGTTAGCAAGTTTCCGTGAGTGCAATGCCTCTTTCTCTTCCTGCTGGTTTTCTGAAGCAGGAATCCAGCCCGGAGGGAAAGGACCCTCCTGGTAGAGTGAAGCCGTGAGGATCTGGGCTCAGCCCTGCCTCTGACTGGCTGATCGCTTCTTGAAGCCACTCAAGCTTCCTGAATCTAAGCTTCTTCATCCCAAATGTGGGGAAAATAAAATTTCCCCTTTATTTTTTACTTTTTTAAGTTTCTTTACTTTGAGAGAGAGCTCAAGCAGGAGAGGGGCAGAGGGAGAGGGAGAGAGAGAGAGTCCCAGGCAAGGTCCGTGCTTTCAGCAGGGTTTGATCGCATGAACCATGAGATCATGACCTGAGCAGAAACCAAGAGTCGGATGCTTAGCCGGCTGAGCCAGCCAGACACCCCCCGAAAACGTCCCCTTTAATTCAGAATGGTGCTGTTAGGGTCAAATAACACAATATGCCTGTCAAAGCACTTGAACATGTTGAAGCTATACAGATAGCAGGTGTGTTGGGTCTGTTTGTGGACTGAGGAATACATTCAGTAGTGTAGGGGGTAAGCAGAGGCCAGAACTCCAATTCCTTGCCTCTCTGTCCTTCATCACACGTATCTTAAATGGCCTGACTGCACAACTAGTTTTCCTGAGGAAAGCTCGTATCTGGCAATTACCTTATAGCCATTCCTCCATGAGCCTCCCCCTTCAGAACCGCCCGGAATCAACGCACTTGATTGCCGCGGACTGATAGAGGCTGATAAATGCAAGGCCTTCAGTTTCCACATCTCCCTCAATAAAATAATTCACAGGCTATTCGACAAGGTCATTGCGTCTTTCCTGCTCCTAGAAATAAGAGAGGGGAGTCGCGTTTATTAAATCCCCACTCGGTGCTGGAGAGCATGCAGTGCATCTCACACGTGGGACTGTATAGGGCTTTCCATGAGGACGTCAGGACCCAGACAGCCGGCCACCTGCCCGGCCGCAACCCACACGAGGGACAGAGCCGCGGATCTGAGCCCGGCGTCCATCCTTGCAGAGCCCACCCGGACCCCAAGCCTGGAAACAAGTTGGTACCTAGAACAGCCAGGTGTTTACACTGGGTCATAGTGTTGGTGCAATGAGCCCCCACCCACCCCAAATTCAAATGTTGAAACCAGACGTCCAGCGAGATGGTGTCGGGATGGGGGGACCTCGGGAGGTGACGCGGTCATGTGGGCGGCCTTCCATGATGGGGTCAGCATCCACCCCAGGGCGCGGTCAGCGTGTGGGTCTGGGTGAGGACACGAGGGACAACTGGCAGAGTGCACCTCTCACCAGAGCCGGCGTGCGTGGTCGGGGCTGCCCAGCCTCCGGAGCTGAGAAATCCATTTCTGTCGTTGGGAGGCGGCTCGGTCTGTGGGGGTGCGTTATGCAGGCTCAGCCCAACCCCATTATTCTCTTTGCTCGTCAAAGAGATCTGCGTCTGTCTTCCCCAGGATTATGATGGCTGTGGAGCCATATTTACTCCAAATAGTCCGAAATAGAAGCACTTTTCCTCTTGTCCAAAAAAATAAAAATAATCCAAAAGATTCCAATTTTATAAAATTAAATAGCTTGTTCTCCCCTCCAACCCCCAAGACCAAGCCGCACGGGAAATGTCATGACGACCGTTTGCTGGGCCACCTTCCAGAATCTGGTTGCAGAAAACAGGATCCCTCACGTTTGATGTGAGAATTATGAGCCACGGAAGTTGTGTGATTGCTGCCTGCCGCCCGCACCCCTACGGCAGAAAAGTGCATGGGTTTTCCCGCGGTTTCCGGCGCTGGCTGACCCCAGCCTGTGGGCCTTGAGCCAGATCGGAGGCGACGGTGACCCTGGGTCCATCCGCTCACCTGCCAGGGGCCAAGTTCCAGTGCGCGCACCCCGGGCCGGACAGGAGCCCCGAGGGAAAGACGGGACTCAGAACCAGCCAACATGGCACACGGTACGTGCAGGCGGCCTGTGCCTGGCTGCGTTCCGGGTTCTGATCCCATTCACCGCGGTTAAACAGGGACGGCCATTTCACCTGGGGGGAAGGGGGCTGGTGAAACGTGTCCCCAGGTGAAAAGCCGGGTGCTCCGTTGACAAACTGGGCTTCAGCTAACGTGAGCGCCACTGGCAATTTACTGTCTTTTGAACTTAAATTAAAACTTTGATACCTACTTCTCGTTATGAAAAAGCCTCCACATTAAACGTAATTACTGGAAAGAAGACGCACTGTTTCTCTCTGGGGACTCAGGGCAACTTATTTTGTTCAATTTGCTGAGGAATGTCGGAATGAGATGTGGGGGGTAACCCTGAAGAGAAACCGCCAAGATGATTCTTGAGCAGAAGAGACGAAACGAAGTGGGGGGGAGGCCATTACTGCGGCAGTTAAACATCGGAGATCTCCCAGATAGAAGCACAATGCTCTCGGTCAATTGAACTGGGCATCCATCAAAGAGAGCATTTTCCTTTCACTTCTATTGAAGCTTCTCCTAATAAAGTAATAATTTGCATTTCTATGGAGCCTTTCATCTCCTAGGACTTTATAGATGCTAAATTATTTAGCTGTATCATAACGAAGAGGTGAGTTTTTTCCATGCATTGATAAGTTACATGACCTCCCCAAGGGCGCCGCTCAGAACACATCGGGAAGAACGGCCTAGCCCTGCCCCTGGGGACGCTGCTGCCGCCTCCTTTTCTGTGCTGAAGCTCATTCGAGCACCACCCCCCCCAAGAGAGTCAGAATCACCCCCATTATTATATGACATAAGAAATTATAGTCAAATAAATCCCTTTGGAAAGTAGCATGCACTAGTGATGTACGAAATTTCTTTCCCTGGTTTCTTCCCACTCTTCGTGGAGGAGCCCCCACCTGCTCTGGCCCCTCTGGCACCCCGAGGGTGGGCAGCAGGGAGACGGTCTGGGGCCCCGGGGTCTCCCCCGGGAGGGACGCAGGCCGGCACACTGCTCTCCGTGCAGAATTCCGTTTCACTTACGAGAACAGGTCAGGGTTTGTGCACTCAAAGTTACAGCCTTCGTGTGGATAACAGAATGAGGATGCCAGACAAGGTGGTACTCAGTCCCCCGAACTCCGTCACCCCCGCGGGGGCTGAGGCACGACCTGAGACACAAGGAGGAAGAGGCTAGGGTTCGGAAGGTGACCAAGGCTGAGGAAGAAGATGTGACTGGGCGGGGCACGCAGTTACAGAACGAGGGACAGAGGCCCCACGGACGATGCACCCCAGCCCCCAAGAGCGGTTTTCACGTAGGTAGTGTTGCTGAGACACAGAAGTGGATGCCGAGCGGGCGCGTCCCAAATCCCGTTTTCTTACAACAGGTTTCGCTGTGAATGTGACTTTTTGGTTGGAGTTCGGAAGGAGGGAGACGCCACGTACCATCCACTGGGCTGTGTGTTAACGAAAATGAACCTAAGCCCATGGCCGCCTCTGGGAGAAGACGCGGGCCATGTTGGGGACACGTGGCACGAATCCAGGGATCAGTGAAGCTAGTGTCCCCAGGGCACCAGGCCGCTGAGTCGGTACCTCCTGCGGATGGGAATTCAGGTGTGCGGGGGTGATTGGGTGCCGCGCCCAAACACGCCTTCCCCCCCATCGACGTGTCTTCACCAAACACTGAGCCCACCGCAAACCGAAAAGAAGAAGAGAGAGAAACAAAGAAATCAAAGCAGCCCTTAGCGCCTGCCCTCCTGCCTTCATCCCTACCCACCCCCGCATGAGGAAGGCCTGGCCCCCGAAAGTGAGCAGGGTTGTGGGGAGGGGGGCACACGGAATGGCGGGAACAGGAAAGAGCTCTGTTTGGAGCCCGAAATCGCTCCTGGTCACACAGCTTCGCGAGCCGGACAGACGCGCTTCAGAGGCGACCAAGGGGATGTGTCTGCAAACGCTCTTCACACTAGTGGGAACTGTTTGAAAGGAGGAGTGGGTTTCTTTACAAAAGGGTGCCCTCAGGCCGCTGCACATGACCGCAGAACCCCGCCCTGCCCTCCACCACCCGCCTGCTGCCTGGCGCAGCGCCCTCTCTCCTGCACGGCCATCCTGGGCAGTGGGGCCCCGCGGGCCACCTCGTGTAGGGGCTCTGCTCTCCCCACGGTCACCGGGACGGCAGGAGGCTCTCTTGCACTCCTGCGCCTTCCTCGGATATTTCCCCCAGTTGTGGCATTTCTGAATTCGCTTTATCATCTATAAGTCTTTTTTTTTAATTTTTCAATGTTTATTTATTTTTTGAGAGAGAGAGAGACAGACAGAGCATGAGCAGGGGAGGGACAGAGAGAGGGAATCCGAAGCAGGCTCCAGGCTCTGAGCTGTCAGCACAGAGCCTGACGTGGGGCTCGAACCCACAAACCATGAGATCATGACCTGAACCAAAGCCAGACGTTCAGCTGACTGAGCCACCAGGCGCCCCCTCATCTGTAAGTCTTGATGGTCCCGTACTGGAAACAGAGGTGCCTGTGGAACAGGCACCCACCACGTGTCTGGAGGGAGGTCTGCATAACAAGGCTTTCGTCAGGTGCCTTTACAACTCTCGGGTCAACACATCAGGCAGTTGGGTCTTCCAGCCTCTGGTGGGGGAACTGCCCCAAACTCTGTGCCCTACGCTCTCTTCTCGTTCTGAATGTCGCTCCTCTGTTGATGGCAGTCTGTGCCCTCTATGAGCAGGGATGCAACTGACTGAGCAGCTGAGGGATTTGTGCATGGGCATGGAGGTCAGTATTGGGGGGTGAGGGGCGGAGGGGAGGCGGGCGGGGCAGTTTGGACCCCGCACTGACTGCTCGGGAGTCAGTCGCCAGGACTTGCGGTTGAGAGTGAGTGCATCCCCCCATCTCCCCACCCCCCACCCCATCGCCCATGAGCTCCAGGAGGGTCTGTGGTGCATTCACATCGGGCACCAGGAGCCGGGCCCCCAGCATGCCTGGCTTCCCACCGGCTCCTTCCCCCAGTCACAGCACCTGATGCATCACGACAGTCAGAGGTCAGTCACCAGCTCCTGGGGTCCTCTCTCTGTGGCCTGTGGGCGACTCTCCTTCTGTGGTCCCAGCCCCAGACACACGGAATCAGAAGTACTGGCGTGGGGCCGGCCCTCTGAGCTCTGACACGGCACGCAGATGACCGGAATCCACGCTCAGGTTTGAGAAGGAAGGGACTGAAATTACACAGAAAACATCTGGACGGTCAGCAGCCACAGGAAGAAACATCTAAACTTAAGCAGATGGTCCCCAAAACACAGCTGCCGGTCACCCCTCGGAGGGAGCCTCCCGGTGGGAAGAAGGCTGACGCTCGGAGCGTGGAGGTCAGAGTTCAGCGGCCCGTGGGCATGGCAGGGCCCAAGGGAAGCGTCCGTGCTTCCCCACGGAGGCCCTCAGACTCCCTCCTCCTTTAAGACGGTCTAGCAGCCTTTCCGTCACCACCGAGCCCTCACGCGGGCCCCTGCACAGGCACCTGTGTTTCCGTCAGGACTCAGCCCTCGCGCGGGCACCCCTGCACAGGCACCTTCGGTTCCGTCAGGACTCAGCCCTCGCCGCGGGCACCCCTGCACAGGCACCTGCGTTTCCGTCAGGACTCAGCCCTCGCCACGGGCACCCCTGCGCAGGCACCTGCGGTTCCGTCAGGACTCAGCCCTCGCGGGGGCACCCCTGCACAGGCACCTGCGGTTCCGTCAGGACTCAGCCCTCGCGGGGGCACCCCTGCACAGGCACCTGCGTTTCCGTCCACTGTCAGCTCAGTCACAGGCCCCGGCACGAGGGGAGAGGAGGTTTCCTGGCAACAAGACCTAGAGATCGGGGCTCCTGGGAAGCGGGTTCGCTCTGGCCCCGTAACTACAGGCCAGCGGCGGAGGCCCTGGGGACGGCGGCTGGGAGCACGGGTCTGAGACCGGCCGCGCCAGCACGCCCCCCGGAGAGAAGGCGGACGGCCCAGCGATCACGGCCATTCATCCTGCCGGCGACGGAGGCCGGTGGGGAGATGTGTTTTCCCTCTCTGCTTCTGAGTTCTCGACTGGGACCTCTGTCCCGAAACACAGGTTAACAAGAGAAAAACTAAAGTTAACACCGTCTATGCCGCACGGAGCCCCCAGAAGGACATGAAGGGCTGAGTGTCAGTGAAACCCCAGCGTTTCTCCGCTGGGCGGAGGCAGGGGGGGTTGGGGTGGACATTCCTGGCGGACATTTGTGGGGGAGCTCAGGAGAGTGAACCTGGCAGCCCCGGCCAGGCCTGGGCGTCGGGGCCCCCTCGGCGGCCTGTCTTTGGAGATAAGGACACTCCCGTCCTCGAGGGAGGTGGGAGGAGGGCACCGGTCACAGGAGAGCCCCATGACCTGCTTGGGGGAAGGTCAGGGTCCCTCCTGCCCCTGCTATCCCTCGAATCCCTTCAGCCTGAAATAGTCAGTCTGCCAAGGCGCCACGTTTTGGGGGGTGTGTACTAACCCCTGGGCGTCTCAGTCTGTTAAGCGTTCAACTCTTGATTTCGGCTCAGATCATGATCTCACGGTTCATGAGTTCGAGCCCCGCGGATGGTGCAGAGCCGGCTTTGGACTCTGTCTTTCCTTCCCTCTACGCCCCAGCCCCGTGCCTGTGTGCTCTCATCCTCTCCAGTAAATAAACTTTAAAAATAAAGATGTACATGGGAGATTATAATTTGGAGCCAGGAAAGGGGGCCAGTGACAAGTGTCTTCCACAAATGGGCTGGGCTGGGGTCTCATACAGCCTGCAGGACTGGCTTTCAGCTCACAGGCCCCCCACTGGCCGCAGAGCCAGCCCTTTCCGGGAGCTCAGGAGACCTTCAACTCCGTCCTGACTTGACGCTCAGTGGCTGCATAAGTTTAGACAAATTACTCACCTGTTTCTGCTTGGGGCTCCCCTAACTGTAAAAAGGAAACATGGATGCAGGAACTATGGGTAGGAGCCTGTGCATTTCCCATCCCCTTAGGGCCTGGAGCTCCGTGTGGGGAACTAGGTTAGGTTTACGAAGAAGGAAGGCAATTATCACCAATCACAAAAGAAAATGCTTGAGGGGCGCCCAGGGGGCTCAGCTAGTTAAGCAGCTGACTTCGGTTCAGGTCATGATCTCACAGTTCGTGGGTTCTAGCCCCGTGTTGGGCTCTGTGCTGACAGCTCAGAGCCTAGAGTCTGCTTCCGATTCTGTGTCTGCCTCTCTCTCTGCCCCTCCTCTGCTCACACACACTCTCTCTCAAAAATAAATAAACATTAAATAAATTATTTTTAATCACAGAAGATGCTCGACCAAGAAGTGTGGTGGGCGGTGTCTGGTGCGTGAGGCCTCCGGACGGGCACACGTCGGACCAGAAGCTCATGAGCAGCAGGCACGGTTCCCGCCGCTCTGGAGGCTGCGGGTCTGAGGTCCGGGTGCCGGGGATCCGGTGTGTGCTGAGGCCCTCGGGCTGCAGACAGCACCCGGTCGCCGTGTCCCCACACGCGGCGTCTCTGTGCTCAGAGACGGAGCAGGCGCTCTGGTGTCTCCCTCAGTGAGGGCACTGAGCCATCGTGGGCTCTGCCCACGTGACGCCCTGGAACCTTAATGACAGGCTTACCTCACGCAGTCACCTTGAGGTCAGGACGTCCACATATGAATTTGGGGGGGCAGCTTGTGGGGCTCAGACTTTCCATCCCTAACAGGTGGTGTGAGGCGGGTTCCTTGTTCTTTGGGGGGGTTGGTCTGGTTTTGGGGGGGCCAGTGACTCAGACTGCTCTGCGATGTTCGGAAGACTGGAAGGATTTCAACCCTTTAGGCAAACCAGACTGTTCCCACCTCTCTCTCTTCATACTTCAGGTTGGGTACCCGCTACCTACTCCCCGTCTGTGCTGACACCCCACCCCCGGGGCCATGGCGGTGGGAGAGGATGAGGGCTCATCCCTCGCTGGGATTAGTGTCCTTGGAAGAGAGGCCCCAGAGGCCCCCTCGCGTCTCCTGCAGGTGAGACAGAGCGAGAGGATACCACCTGTGAACCAGGAAGGGGGGCTCACCACACCCCAGATCAGACCTTTCCTGGTCAGGCCTGCCGATGAGACCCCAGTCCTGGCCAATTTCTGATTGCAGTCTGGTCAGGCACCCTCGGCCAGCCAGGCCACACAGACAGTCCTGAGCCACGGAAACTGTGGGATAATAAATGTACATTGTCTCGGCTTGCCAAGCTTGGGGGTGATTTGTTACCCAGCGGGAGCTAACTAATACACCAGCACCCGGGTCTTTTCCTTAGCCTTTGGACACACCACATCCGTTCTGTTTGTCATGCTCTTTCCTTCACGAAGATTGTCATCAGCCTCGCTCACTGACCGCCCAACCTACCTATTCTTCAGCACTCAGGTCATTTTCTGTTTCTCTCAGAGCCCTTCTGATTATTTCAGAAAGATCAAGATGATTTTTCTCTTGCACAAGACACAGAATGTATAATCCCCGGCCAGAGAGTGCCTGGCCTTGGAATGACACAGGCC
Source organism: Mungos mungo (assembly GCA_004023785.1). Lineage (NCBI taxonomy): Eukaryota > Metazoa > Chordata > Mammalia > Carnivora > Herpestidae > Mungos > Mungos mungo. The sequence continues at coordinate 15,056 of PISW01006635.1, forward strand.
AAAACAGCGTACAGGCTGGGATCAATACCACGTAGATGAATCGTCAACACTGGTAGGAGGCGTGTTTCTTTAGACGCCAAACTGGAGAAGATTTAATGTTGACGATTGAGTCAACATCAATTACCCAAATAAGATAAGCGCGGGCCTGGCCATGAGGTGAGACCTGTGAGCCTCCCTGGTGATCAGTGTGGGCGGGGCTGATGAAGACAGAAACCACCTAAGTGAGGGTGGGGGCGGGAGGCTTCTGGACACATGAGTCGCTTTGGTGGGAGTTTTTACTTTTAAGGACCCTCTTCGCCTCCATGAGTACACCTCTGTGGATCTCAGAGAGCAAGGTCCCGAGTCGGGGGTTTGGCACATGGCGTGTTCCTCTTTCCTGTGCGTTAACCATGGTCCCCGAGGAGATGGCTAACGCCATGCTTGACATCCACTCGACGACTGTTCTCTGAACCGGTGTACGCAAATGTGCTCCTCACTCATTGTTTCCCTTCTCTGCCATCTGTAAAACGAAAAGAATATTTATATCCACGATGAAATGTTCATTGACAGAGCCGATCCAGTTGCTAAAGATACAGAGCAAACTTTAAATGTGCTCGAGTTTTTAGGACAATCGGTGTATTTCTGTGACTATTTGGGCTCAGCTTATATGCAGTTTAATGGGCGCAAACAATCACCATCAAGTAGCAGTGCGAGGTGTTATAGACTAAAAAATGTTCTTTTCCTTTGGTTACTATTAAAATTAGATTTAGAGGAACCATCCAAAGTCACCCCTCACCACAAACACATTTATACACGGATGTTACGCTTCCCATTCACGAGGACGCAGTCTCCTTCTGCAACAGGCACTTTATTGCCTTCCACAAGGCACAGTTCCCCTTTTCCAGAGATGTAGGAATACGAGGCTTAGTGAAGTTACAGCTACACACACAGGATTTTAACTCAGTTGAGTGTAACAGACTGGAGTTCTCCAAACACCAGTATTTGGGACTTTGCGTGTTGCTTCTGTGCTTTGTATCATGTCGAGCAACTGGTGAGACTGCAGTTCTCACGCCTTTGCCTTTGGTTAGAGCCAGACGACAGGGGGAAGATGTCTATTCCAACGGCGGTCTATACCCGCTAATGGTCCGCTGTGTCCCTAATAGAATCTAGATCCAGATGATGCAGAGGAAAGCATACCGTGTCTACGGGCTGTAGCCACACGGGAAGGAGAGAAATTGTCAGTGCAATCCGTCTGGAACGTCCACTGCCACTAAAGTACTCAGGACATTAAATTATCTGATTCTGTGACCGGTGCGACAACGTTTGGCCATCTTCTGTGCCAGTGGGCACTGCTCTACCTGCTGTCTGTTCTCCCTCGAATTCATGATTTAGCCAAAAATCTTAGGGAAAAACTGCGTTGAAGGTAACCTTGGGCTTTCACTTGATGAAAAGAAATAAAAGAAATAATCTAGGATGGAAAAAAATCAAACAAACAAGCAAAAATTTTTTTCTCGTACATCAGAAGTTAAGCTCAGAGTGTCTGGGGGACATTGCGGCGTGGGGGGGGGGCCGTCCAGCCCTAAATTGTTTGGGACATTTTCTGCACTGTTTCCAGGCTCCCAGAACAGCCAGCGTACAGCACGGTAGCACACAGACTCTGACTTGAACACTGTGACTACACATGTTCTTTTTATTACAAATGCCCAATCCTCAGCTGAAGCTATTTGTCACAATAATATCCTGTAGTGAGGACTTGTACAAGATAATTACGTGGTGAGTAAACAGACAATGTTCCCTTTTATCTGTTTTAAATGGGCCGCCTTCTCTCTTAATCAACGGCCCGTGGCTCGTATATTATTGGGCCAGGTGAGTGAGCAGCACGGAGCGGCCTCTGTAAATCATCTGTTGTTACGTGTCCCGCTGTATCTCCAGATTAATGAGCAGTGTTTAGTGTTTACCGTCTCCCCTCTTTGTAAACATCAGTGTCCATTGTCGCTCTGCAGACTGGAGGAAATAGTGAGCCCTCTTCTTCCCTTTGAACGCTTCTAAGATTCCTTGCAAAATGCTGTGATGACGGACTGGAGAAAGCCTGTCTTCCGCGTGTCGCATTTCCCCGGGAGACGCTCTCTGCTCGCTGGCCGTCGGTGGCCAGGTGCGGGGGCCAGCCGTGCCCTTCACTTTGCTTCCCCGCCCTGTTCCCTCCCTCCCTTCCCCTCTCCCTCAACAGTTACTGTGCACAAAGTGCTGTTACTACCACATTTAAAATGAGGAACATGAGGTTTTAGGAAGTTAAATAACTTGCCACTGTTACACATCTGGAGGTAACGAAGCTGGATTGTAATCCAGGGCCGTCTGACCCCCCACGGGGCCTGTTATCCCTTCCCTTTGCAGCCTTCAGAAACTTCTTTAGGGGGCCTCTGTGGTCCCATTCAAGGGAGGGGGCAAAGCTTCACGGAAGGCCGTCCCGGCTGCACCCAGCTAGGGGATCCCTCAGGGGCCCCCACCCTCACCCCTGAGCACCTCCGGCTGCCTTCTCCATCCACACGGAGCATCTGCACTTTTACAGCTGCCTCTCCGTGAGCTGGGGAGGCGGATTCTAAAAGCTCATTTAAGTTTGTCGTGAAAATTATTGAGCACCATTGTTTTTCCTTCCTGTTCTTTGCACCATGGAAGTCATCAACCTCTTCTGGGAAGGAAGGTCCACTTTCTCCCCGTCCCTGTGTCCCACCATCCGGGGCTCCCAGCTCTATGGTCCTTTTCCTAAAATGTGATGGGGGCAGGGCGGGCAGCCCATTTCTGTCCTGTAACCAAGGCAAAGCCTTCCGTTCTTGTTGTTGGAAGATTGCGGATCTGGTTTTTATGGGCCATTAAAGCTGAATTATTGAGGATTAGGAAGGATGGGACAGGCTATTTCCTGAGTGGAGGTGTCACAGAGAGCAGGGACCGGACCAGGAGATTCAGAGCAGGCGGGACAGTGGCCATGCGGGGTCCTCCAGGGCCTGGTGCTGCCGAGGAGCAGGGCCGTGGGGCCAAGCCCACCCCTGGGAAGGACAAGCAAAGAGAGGAGGGCTCAACTTTGCTCAAATGCCCAGCAGCCTCCACCATCCTGGATGTGTCTCCGGCATGGTGCTGCGGACCTTACCGCCAGCACGCCCATCCTTAGACTTGTGTCCCATGTCCACGTGAGTGCGTCATTGGCTGTCCTTTGGGATGGCTACACCAGGTCTCAGGCAAGCCTGCTTTGAGGATGCCCCTTCCCACTCAGCGCCCCAGAGCAACCAAAGCAGAACTCCAGGGAACCCGGCAAAGGGAGCGGGGGGCTTGAGCTGTCCCATGGCAGGATTTTGCCCTGAGTACCCCCATGCCTATGACAATGACTCCCAAGCAAACAAGTGTCTGCAATTACCAGACACAATAGTTTGGTCCATTGACCATTTTCACATACATCCCATTAAAGAATACTTTCAACGTGCACCTATTAGAGAAAATAACAGTCAATTTCCACGCACTCATTACCCATCTATGACAATTGTCCATGTTTTCCTTCCTGGTTTCATCAATCTCTACCATTTTTAACTATAAAACTTGAAAGCAAATCTCAACACATCATTTCATCCATAAATGTTTTATTATGCGCCAGAAACATTTGTTATAGTCGCCACAATTCCATTATCACTCCCCAAAAATTGGCAATCATCCCTTAGTAATCTCTAATGCCCATTCTGTGCTCGGTTTTCACTAATGTCTCAAAATAAATGTCTTTTTACCATGGGTTTGTTTACGTCATGATCCAGAGAAGGACTGCCCTCTGCATTGGCTCGGTTGGTTCCCTTTATCTCTGTAATGCTGCCATGGTCTCTTTCCACGAACTTGCTGGGTCATTTGCAGAAACTGGCTCAGTTGTCCCATAGAATCTCCTGAGCCCCGGGTTTGGCTGTCGCATCCCTGAGGTTCTGGAACTAACGGGGCCTACGTGTGAGTCCAGTATCTGATCACAGACACGGGCTTCCCCGTGGTAAGACCTCTGTCGGGCATGCCTGTCTCTAACAACATCGCACGTGATGCTTCGATCTCTGTTTTAGCACAGGGCGTGCGGCAGTTACCCTGCGAACGTCGTCTCCGTGTCCTACTGCACCAGCACTTGCGCACTACACGGATTAACATGACCTCAGAAAATGTAAATAAAATCAATGTATCTTCACCTTAAATTCTAGCTTCTGCTTTAGGACTGGTGGGTAGGACAGGCTAAGGCTGGAGAGGCTTTGTGGAATTCCCCTGCAGCGGGACGTGGGCCCTCTTTGTCCTGGGTCGCCTATCCCCCTGGAAGACCTACCCTTTTCCTCCATGTGGCCAGTCTCTGTTTTCAGAACGGGATTCACTTTACATCATGACTCGCTGGCCACTACCCTGCCACCCCCTCCGTTGCCGCAACTTAACCCTAAGGTGACCGTGACCAAAGCAAGGATGCATCTCCACTAACAAGTCTCAACCTCAACTTCCCACTCTTATCAGACAATGTTTTCATTCTTTGCTTTTCACACGCAGTTCCTCACCATCCTTCTAACAGCCCTTCCTCTGTTCATGCCAAGAGTACGTCACCATGAACCACGCAAAGGCAGCCATCCAGGGCAGGTGTGGGCATGCTGTCTTGTCTTTGCATTTATTTTGAGAACAACTTGTGTCTACAGAAGCTTCTGGAGATGGGGAGAAACTTGTAAGTCAGAGGCTGTTGATGAACCAGCCTGTCAGAGCCTGATGATCCAAATGAGTGTCGCCCCTTAAAATAATCTGTTACCTACTTGACTCAAGAGACCAAATGCCAAATGACTTTCAAGTACTTGCAAAAACCAAATTCAATTTCCAAGACAAAATCGTCCTATCACTGAGAAGGATTAGAAGAATGTACTCAGAGCCATTAAGGCAGTTTCAAAAAACAGCTCCAAACTATTTTGACGGACTCTTTAGAATTAGAGTTCTGCCCCCCAAAGGCAGTAATAGCTTGCAGTCTTCCTTAGCATTTTGTGATTCAATATTTGGTGCATTTACAGCTGCTCGAAAGTTAAGTGTTTCTTCAAAGCAGAAATATAATCTGAACGACGTTGTTGAGTACTGCTCTGTCCTAGAGATAGTGTTCACGGGAAACCACTGCTATCCAGACAGCCTGACTCTGAGGCGGGCTTCTGAGTCGCGATGATTCGCCTCTGAATCGTTTCGTTTCAACTATGTTGTTAAAGTGCACGGTCGGGGACGTTTTGGTAATTGTATGCAGTTGTATGCCCACCACTGCAGCCCACGCCTACACGGTATCCAACAGCGTGTCCGTGGCCCCAGAGCTCTCCTGTTCCCCTTTGCAGTTGGTTCCCTCCCCCAACCCCTGGCCCCACACACACCGATCTGTTTCCTGTCACTATCGCTTTGCTCTTTGTACAATTTCACTTGAAAGACAGTATCTTTTATCTGGAGTTTCGGGCTTGGCTTCTTGACGACATCTCCTCTGTGTTGCCGAGTGTTCTGTTGTACAGGTGGGGGTTACGGTGTTCTTATTCACCAGTCAGTGACATTCAGGTCGATTCCAATGCGTGGCTATTCAGAATTACAGTGCTAGGAAAATCTGCACACACAGCTTTGGGTCGACATGTTTATGTCTCTCTTGGGGAGATGCCTAGAAGTGAGCTTGTTGGGTCATAGGTAGGTGAGTGCATATTTAACCTTAGGATACTCTGCCTTAGTATTTCCAAAGGAGCTGTGTCATGTTGCATTTCCAGCAACAAAGAGTGGGGAGTCCATGGACTCTACATCTTCACCAACTTGGAGTTGCCAGTCTTTCTATACTTAGCCTTTCAGTGGGGCACTGGCAACTCATCCTGGCGTCCATGTGCGTCTCTCTGATGAGAGGTGACGCTGGCCATCTTTCCTGTACCTCTTAGCCATGCATGTGTCTTCTGTTGTCAGAGGGCTGTAGAACTTTGGGCCATTTTTCTCGGGCTCTTTTTTTATGACTAAGAAATTACTGGGGCACCTCGGTGGCTCAGTTGGTTAAGCGTCTGACTTTGCCTCAGGTCATCACCTCGCAGTTCATAAGTGTGCTGACAGCTCAGAGCCTGGAGCCTACTTTGGGTTCTGTGTCTCCTTCTCTCTCTGCCCCTCCTCCACTCGTGCTCTTTCTCGGTCTCTCAAACACGAACATTTAAAAAAAATTTTTATGTATGATATATATACATATACATGTACATACCATTTATGTATTGTATTCATATATTTATATTTATTATATTTATGTATTATATTTCTATTACATCGCTATTTCATAATATTTATAAAGGTATAAGTGTTCTATATATACAAATGTAATAAATGATGAATACAAATATATGATATATTTATAGTCAAGTATATAATATATAAATACAAATATATGTTAATATATTTATAACATAAGGTAATAAATAATATATATAACTGTATGTTAATACATAATGAATAATATAAAGATTGTGTTGTATTAATAAATAAATAATATATACATATAAATATGGAAGCACAATAATTAAGTATAAATTTAAGAAGGAAAGAACATAAATACATAAAAATACATAAATATAGATATACTTCTTTATATACTCTGGATGTAAGTCCTCTGTCGGATATTATCTTGCAGATTATTTTCCCGGTTTGCAGATGACTCTGGGGTCCCCTTGTCTGTGTCCTTTCCCAAGGCATATTAGTTTGATGCTGTTTTCTGTTGCAGGTCCCACTGGTAGGGCCCACGGGAGCCTTTGGGACAATATGGGACACTAGACCGTGCTCGCGTCCTTTCTTCCAGCGTCATCTGGAAAGGGAAAATGGCAGAATGCTGGCCCTTCTCGGCTGCCTCCCACGCCCTAGCCCCCCCTCCCAGTGGTCCTTTTGTCTGGCAGTCCCCACAGGGACCTTCACACAGACACTCCCTGGGGAATGTGACGGGCCAGGTTCCCCGAGACCACAGTTATGGTTCGTGGATCGAATAAAACTCAACTACTTGCAGTCTCATTTCAAATTGTTTTGTGAGCCCAGATTCAGCCAAGGCTAGAAGCACAAATAGCACAGCCCACGGTAGGCTGTGCTTTGGTGGCCACATGAGATTCCTTTTTTATTAATCAATTAGGTACAAATTTGCCATGAAGCCAATGAAACTTGAGCTTCATGGCCCTAATGTCCATGAGCCCAGCCCAAGGTCCTGGGAAGGTGCCCGTGATATGTTCAGGCATTTCTTTATTCAACATAAATATAAATGTGCATACTTCATTTTTACTAGCAATTGTATATTCTTATTGTAAAGAATACCCTCCCAAATGATACACTTCAAGCTCTACAAAGAACAGAGGGACAAGCTCAGTTGTTAACTGAGTGATTTGGGAGCAACTTCCTACAAATATAAGAGTGAGTGTGTGCGTAGGGTGGGTGCTTGTCTGTGAGGGTGTAAGGGTGTGTGTGCTAGTGTGTAAATGGTGATTGCATGTGTGAGCATATATGAGAGCATGTAAAAGGTGGCTGTGTGTGAGTGTGTAAGGATGTGTGCGTGCAAGGTGGGTATGAAGATGTGTGTAAGGGCAGCTGCATGTGTGTGAGTGTGTATATAAGGCGTCGTGTGTGCAAAGGTGAGTGCGTGTGTGAGTACATTGTCATGGAGAACGGGGTAGAAAAGGCAGAATAACTGCAGGTTGGTAAAATATCTCAAGAAACACCTTATAATTTATTCATCTCAGTTTTCTCTGCTTCGTTTAAAAGAGCATCAGACGAAAACTGTTTCGTTTCCATAACCCAGACTTTTGGGAACAAAGACTCGATGCCGAGGTCGGGAACAAGGAAAAGTGAAGCCACATTTCCCAGGGCAGCAAGCACAATCCCGATATGGGGTCCAGCCGTGGGAGGCACCCCTTCCTCAGCCAAAGCTGGTGCAGACGGTGACACGGGCAGGACAGAGCCACCGCCGGCTCCTGGAGGCGGCAGAAAGCTAGAGAAAACATGTGCCGCATCAGAAAGAGATAAACGCAGGACTGAATGAGCTAAAAACGCCCTGGCCGAGCAAAAGGAACAGCAGAGCTTAGAAGCGGAGGATTCTATTGTTTGCTACTTTTTCTTTAACTCTTACCGTCGATGGCATTTTACCAAAGAACTACTATGTGAGAAGTCTGGAGAGAATCCTAACATAGCCCAGGAGGAGGCACGTCATCTCTCACCTCTGTCATTGCCTATTCCAAGCCTTATTTTGGTCCAACCCTACTTAAATAATTACCGTTGACCCAACGGTGGCCATCACCTACGTGATGGTGATGGTTATCTACACAACACACTCAACCACTGAAATGTGGTTGAATGCAACCACTTCTCATTCACCTTAGAAGGGATGTCTCAACGTGCCCCACACCATGGAACCCCCCGAAATCTCACTGAGGTAGAAGGCCCCTGGATTTCTGTCAGTTTGCTTGCTGCCCTCTGACATGCAAATGTCTTACCAACAAGGTAGGTGAGTTGCCACTTCTCACTTACCGTGTCCAGGCAGCATCATGTGATCAAGACGATGGACAGGCGCGTGTCTTGTGGAAGGGGAAAGACAATCAAGATAGCTGGATCAAATTCTGACGAAGGGCCGCTCGGGGATGGTGGGAGGACAGTGCTGGTGTGCTGTTGACCTTGCCAGCTACAAGCAGACTGCTTCTCATAGGATTCATGGACAGGACGAGAGAAGGGCGTTTCCCAGATCCACAGCACAGGCCAGGTGTGGGGGCATACATTAATCTGCTCCAGTGATGAAACCACATCTCATAACAGTAGCAGCAATTAGAGTCATCACCTGGTCAAGCCGATGACCAGCCACAGTCGTGCGTCCGTCCGTCTTATGCACAAGTCAATACAAGAGCTGAATGGGGAGGTGAAAGGAATCACCGCCCCTGCACTTTCCAAGTCCTTGATGGTGGCATGAATCCCTGAAATCCATCCAGGAAGGCGCCATGGCTTTTGGTGTTCTAGTTTCATGGGTAGAGGCATTCTAACAGCTTGGCCTTTCACCCCACAGGTTAGGGAGCCAATGTAGGGATTCTTCCATATCCAGAGATGATCTTTAGCCTGATACATGGGCACCCCATGGTACAGTCAAGTTGACACACAAAATTAGCCATCACAGTCAGCAAAGACTCTAAAATCTTGGGTAGATGACTTGGAGCTCTGGGAGATTTTTAAATGAGCAGGAGTCAAATGAGACCACTATGGTCTTCAAGCTGTAATGTTCCTGTCGAGTAATTCTGTTACTGTTTACACACATCTCAGGTCACAGTGTAAGATTTCTTCAGCTTATTCTTTTGATCCCTTCATCGTCAACTTTTCCGCATCATGTTTGTGGCATGACATTGATGGGCAGCGTGGTGGCGGCCACCAGTGTGCCCTCTGGTCCCTGAGGGGCATGCTCCCAGACCCACCTCCATTCTGGAGACCTCAGGCATCTCTGGTGGGTGGTTTTGGTGAAGGAGTCCCCACACCCTTGACAAACGTTCCTAGATCTAGGCTCTAAGATGCTTCCATGCTCCCTCCTTCCTCTCCCCACCCCTGGGCTCAGAGCTGCCTCAAGTCAGCTCACTTGGCTTAGCCCGGCTCCCTCCTCACACCCTCCACAGGCATGGCCTCTAATACATCCCTTGCCTGGATAACCATGCTTCACCATCTGCTCTTTGTTTTTGAGAAAGAGAGAGAGAGAGAGAGACAGAGTACAAGCAGGGGAGGGGCAGAGAAAGAGGGAGACATAGAATCCAAAGCAGCTCCAGGCTCTGAGCTGTCAGCACAGAGCCTGACCCAGGACTTGAACTCATGAACTGTGAGATCATGACCTGAACCAAAGTTGGATGCTTAACCAACTGAGCCACCCAGGCGCCATCTGCTCTTTGAAAGTCCCAAAGTAAACATGGATACAGCCAAATTTTTTTTAATGTAACCTGAGAATGAATATGTTACATTTATTATAACTACTGATATATTTGTATTCAGTTCTAGCATTAATTTGGGATTCCCTATTTACCATGTACTATTATCTATTCATAGGGATTTTTCTTTGTTTCTTTTTCCTGCTGTTCTGCCTTTTGATGAATTGAGAGAATAGTCTGCAATTTCCTTTTCCCTTTTTTAAGATACAATTCGCACACCATTCAACGCACCCATTGGAAGCGCATCATGGTTTTTAAAGTAATTCACAGGGTTCAGCAAACATCACCACAGTCTAAATTTAGGATGTTTTGTTCCTCCAAAAGGAAACTCTGTGCCTAGAAGCAGTCACTCTCTGTGCTGCCGGCAGCCAGTAATACACCTTCTCTACTAACATACGTGTCTACAGATTTGCCTGTTCTGGCCATTTCACATGAATGGGATTATACGGCACGTGTTCTTTCCTGTCTGGCTTCCTACAGATCGCGTGTTTTCAGGCTGTGTCCATACCGTCGTGCGCCAGCCGGTCATCCTTACTTCTTACGGACACATTCGATTCTGTCACATGGGAAACTGCTTCCACTTGTCCGTTCATCATCTGACGGGCGCGTGGGCTGTGTCTACATTGAGGCTCTTACAATAATGCGCTAGATCATTGGGTACACGTTTTTCTGTGGTCGTATGGCCTCATTTCTCTTGTGTAGACCCCTGGGAACGGAATTGCTGAGTCACAGCGTACTTCAATGATGAACGTTTTGGGGAAACGCAGACTGTTTTCTGTGTGGCTCCCGTGGCTCCTCTGCCTTTTCCCATCACTTCACCCCTGGAGCTTATCCGTGGGTCAAGCTGGCCTCAAGTCTTCCCGTGCTGCGGGCTGGTTGACGGGGGGGGGGCTGCCCGTCCACAGGAGCTCCGTAAGCGGGTCCTTGGCTCCCACCGGGTCCCAGTGGGGGCGTGAACCAAGAGAGTCCAGCAAATAGCAGACCCAACTCAGGTCCCTGGGAGAATTTGCGATGTCGAGTCTTTGTCTGGCTTCTCCGTGAGGCCCACAGCGTGACTGAGTCTCCGGGAGGGGGTGAAGCTGGGACGCCCCGGGTTTTTAGGGACTCTTCTAGCGAGATTATGCATTTTTTCTGGCACTCCTCCACTGCAGAACCTCAGGTCTTTCCCTGGGAGAACATAGAGCTATCGACCGCACCAACAAGGCGGCATAACTTTTGAAAAGAAAGACTCACTTACCATAATCTTTTCTAAGCTTAAAGTTGGCCGCCCTGCTTAGAGCTTTATTTAGACAACGATACCAAGGCTCTGTGACGAGGAGCTGCAGAATGGCGGTGCCTAGAATATTCTCTAAAAAACACTTTCTCGTAGAAAATGATGGTTCTGTTTGGCACCCACAAACAGAACCCAATCTGTTCGGCGAACATAATTTAAAGATTTGAGGGCTTTTTTTTTTTTTCTTTTTCTAAGAAAATTCAAACCTGAAAAGAACTATTTTAGAACAAAGTGAATAAATCTGAGAGGCGGAGGCTCCCACCCCCAAAACTGTGGTTACTTAAATCTTAATAATTATGGCAACTTGTTAAAAGTCTTATTTCTTGATCTGTATCCTCAAATTTTTGCTAAAGGAATCGTCAGATCTATCTCCTTCCCCCTGAAATGTTGCTCTTGTAAAAAAAAAAAAAAAAAAGGAGTGCTTTATGGCCAGCTGAACATATTCATATTCGTAGAAGGCTCCGGCCTCTGTTTTGTTAGAGCCTGGGGTTGATGTCGGAGTGAGGACCCCGCCGCCCAGGGGACAGTGGGAGGAGGAGGCAGGGCGCTGTCCCCTGTCTTGGGGACTCGCTCCGTCTGGAAACCTGCCCAGACAGTCCCCGGCCTCCCCCCCTCCCGGCCCTGCTGGAGACACCTGCGGACCCCAGCGGGTCCCTGCCTCACGGCACCTCCTTCTGGTGAGGAGGCCTGGGGCTGCGGGCCTTTGCCTCCCCTGGAGACCCAGCAGGTGCCACGGGAAACGGGGAGGGAGGCGCCCACGGCAGCACCAGCCAGCGCCTGGGGCATCAGGCCGTGCCCCCCCCAGAATGGGTGGGCCACACCCTTCCTTCGCCCAACGGTCCTTCAGCTGGGGTGGCCCTGGGTGAGCTTCTGAGTGTGGCCCCTCCTCATCTTCCCGGGCGCATTTTCCTCACTCCTGGGAAGGACATGAGAGGGAAGCCCTCCCTTCCAGCCTCTGGAGGCTTTGCTGTGACGATGTGATGCTCGGAGCTGCGATGTGAGAGGCGGGCTGAGAGTGGACAGAGAGGCCGGGGCCTCGGGGCCTGGACGGTGCCCTGGGCCTGCCGGCTGCGCGGCCGCCTCGCCAGGGGCAGCGCCTTCTCTGTGCTATTGAACCACTGTGGGTCTAGCTGGCTGTTCTAGGACCTGCAGAGCCTACAGGTTAGTGCCCTGGGGGTCACTCCGTGTGGGGACAAGCAGACGGGGACCTCCCCCGACGAGGCCTCCTGGGGCCTGGGAGAGGGTCTGGGGCTCAGGCTGAAATCTAGTGACACCTCTTCCTGCTATTTCCTTGGTGAGGCCAAAAGACACGTTGAGAGCTAATCTATGCAGAGGTGCTGAGGCAAAGGAGCACATGTACCCCAATGTTCATAGCAGCACTGTCAACAATAGCAAACTCATGGAAAAAGCCTAAATGCCCATCACCTGATGAGTGGATCAAGAAGATGTGGTATATATACACAATGGACTACTACATGGCAATGAGAAAGAATGAAATCTGGCCATTTGTAGGAGAGTGGATGGACCTGGAGGGTGTCATGCTAAGCGAAATAAGTCAGGCAGAGAAGGACAGATACCATATGTTTGCACTCATATGTCTAACAGGAGAGACCGGGCAGGGGACCATGGGGAGAGGAAGGGGGAAAGAGAGTGGGGGAGAGTGAGGGACACAGATCAAGGGAGACTACTGAATACTTAAAATGAACCATGGACTGAAGGGAGAGGGGGAGGGAGGGAGGGGTGATGGGCATGGTGGGGGGCACTTGTGGGGAGAAGCACTGGGTGTTATATGGAAACCAATTTGACAATAAACTATAAAAAAGAGAGAGAGACAATTACCTTATTTAAACACAAATCCTAAAGCAAAGACCAGAAGGGGATTTGCATCTGGTCCTCACTCCCCCTCTACGGCCTGCAGATGCCTTAAGGAGCAGGACACAGGGACTCAGACCTCCTCTGTCAGCCAGGCTGGCCTCCGGGACTTCATCCACGCCCGCCTGAGGTCAGTCTTCCCGCAGCAGAGAGCTCAGGTCCCATCTGGCATGTTCTGGAAGATTCGGGGCCACTGCGGGGCCTTGTGCAGAGGCCCCCACAGTGGGCGGCCAGGCTGGTGCGCCGCCTTCAGGCCTGGGCTGGGGGGCGGTGCTGGCACTGAGCCAGGGCCCAGAGGTGGGAGTGTTTTTCTGCACCCCCGGGGGGGTCTCTGATGGCTTAGCCAGTAATTTAAAAAACCTTTTGGGAGCTCCTGGGTCATGCAGTCGGTTAAGCATCCAATTCTTGATTTCAGTTCAGGTCATGATCTCACAGTTCCTGAGTTCGAACCCCATGCCAGGCTCTGCACTGACAGTGTGCAGACTGCTTGGGATTTTCTCTCTTTTCCCTCTCTCTCTGCCTGCTCACTCTCTCTCTTTCAAAATCAGTGAGTTTACAGCCAAGCGCGCCCTGGCCAGGAAGCTGGTCCCTGAAACTGCTGCAGGGACCCGGGCGCTCCCTCACCACCACCCCCCTCGGTGTGCTCCCCGAAGCGCAGTCATCGTTTACCAACGCAGACTCGGGGAGGAGAGGGCGAGCCCCCCAGGATCCAGGGCTGTGACCTGCCCCCTCCGGGCCCTTCGCCCGGAGCCCAGCTCTGCCGCTGACCACGCGCTCTGGGGGCAGGTCACCGGAGCTGGGGCGCAGGGGTGGGGGTGCACCTAGGCATCCGACCATCTGTGAGGCCAAAAGACACGCCGACAGCTAATCTCTTTAAAGAGGACGCTGCTGCCTCTTGTCCTAAGGCTCCTGTCCGTCCGTGGGGGCGGGGCCGGGCTGGAGCGGGGACGCCGCCGGCTGAGTGTCCGGCAGCTCCCTCTGCCCTCGGCGGCGGGGCCCACGCTGCCCAGCCGTCCTGCCACCGGATCAGGGCGCCGGGGCTTTTGCAAGCCGTCCACAGCCCCGCTGCCGGCGACGGGTCCACAGGGACGCCGGTGCAGGTGTCCTGCCGAGGGTGAACCCCCCGGTTAGGTCGGGGGCAATTCCACAGGCCCTGGAAAGAGAGGAAGAGGTGGGGAGCCACCGAGGGCGGACCTCACCAGGGGAATGATGTGCCTTCAAAGCCATTTGTCTGATGAGCCCTAAGACTCCAAGCGGCTCCGTCCAGTAAGGACAGAGAGGAGACAGCCCGGCCCCGGGGTTCTGGGTCCCACTTCCCACTGAGCTAGAATTCGGGGTTGAACAGGCGGGAGACTCCGGTACCCGACTTGACAACACCTTCCGGAAAAGTGGGTCACGCTCATTTTTATGAAATACCGTGTGCCGGCGGCGCGTGCGGTTTTCACAGTGTCTTTCCAATCTGCTCAAGATCCGATCGCGATCAACTAATTGAATGATTTTCTCTTTAACACGCAGTCATCCGTCTGCTCCGCGGGGTAAACGACACTCCGTTTCTCCCGGCATAATGGCCTTCCTCTTCAGGTGACACGAGCCTTTTGTATCGATGAAAAATGTGCGTCGTGTGGGCCGCAGGCTGAGATAGCAGCTCTCTGGAGCCGGGTATTTCCACAGCGCGTGTGAAACAGAGGCCGGTAATTAATAGGGTATCGATTGGCCTGCCCTGGCTTCATCATCGATGGCGTAATAAATCATAAGGTGTTTTGCAATTAGGAAAATCCATCCGAAATAACAAGGTACCGCTATCTCAGAAACAACCAGCGCGGGCTCGTGCCTCACGGGGACCTGCGACAGGACGAATGTCCCTGTGCAGAAGGAGTCCCGGTCCCTGCGCCCAACGGGACCTGCGGGTCTTATTGGACACGGCGGTCCTGGGTAGAGGTCACTGGTGAAATACTTCACTAATATCCCAGAATGCCTGTGTCGCCGCCTCTCCCGGGATCTCCCGTGCGGGCCCAACGCGGGCAGAGCCCTCCTCCCCACCTCTGGGCGGGGTGAGCGAACCGCCAGGATCTCAGCGGTGTGACCAGGTCTCGGCATCCATGGGGCTTCCAGCATGCCCGGCACAAACCCAGTAAAGGACCAGCTGTAAGTCAGCTGCACGGCCACGTTGGCAGAAAGATTTCCGCCTGAGAGGGGATATTTTTTTGATGAGATTTTCTTCCCCATTTACTTTTAAACTACGTAGACTACTTTTGCTTCCATTCTCCATCTATTCCACAGAAAGAAAAACACGGAAGAGAATTGTGTTACTCTTTTTATTTGGGCTTGCATTGCTTGGTAAAGAAGAAAAAAGACATTGGGAACAACTTGTGTCTCGGAGGGCTGGCAATCAGAATTCTGCTCAGCTGACATGTTCTAATTCGTATCCGTGAAAACTTCAAAAGCAATGAACTTACTCTCACTATTTGGTTGAATGGAGCCTTTGAAATGCTTGTTTTAGGGACACCTGGGTGGCTTAGTCAAGTAAGCATCCAACTCTTGGTCTCAGCTCAGGTCTTGAGCTCAGGGGTGTGAGTTCGAGCCCTGCTCTGGGCTCTGTTCTACTCATGAAGCCTTCTCATAAAACAAACAAATAAAAGTTTTCTTTTAGAATTCTATTAGCTAATATGTTTAGCTCTAACTTATTTTAGAGCTGGGCGGGATCTGCGGGTCATTTAGCTCAGTGCTCACTTGTGCGGTGCAGGGTGTGAGGAGAGAGGGGAAGCCCAGGACACGCCCCACACACGCAGGGCTGCGGCGGACGCGTGGCTACGGCACAAGGGCGACTGGAGCCGGAGGCACTTGGAAGACGGCAGGTGCAGGGGGAGGCTTTCTCTGAACCCCCCTCATGTGCCTCAACCCAGATCCTCCAGAAGGACCTCGGTGAGCTCGGTCCCCTCCCCGGAGCCCCACCAGCCAGGAAGATGGGCTCTTGTCACAGGACGGGACCTGAGAAGTGGGCCCCACACCCAGAGCGACTGTCACAAACCATCCCCCTCCTGTCTGTTCCTCTGAGGACCCAGCCGTCCCCCCACCTGCTCACTCCCCGCCGAGGTGGCTGCACCCCTCCCCTCCTGTACCAGGAGGGTGTATACGCCCTCAGACCCCGCTGCCCTTCGGGGTCTTTACCTTACGGCCTGGGATGCCCTGTGTGTTTCAGGTCTAAGACTAAGCAATAATTTCATTCTTATAAAGACTAAGAATTAGCAGATTTGATCTGTGAATAACAGTTAAGAAACCAATGATCTTAGACCATCCAGGCTGCCGCAACAAAATACCAGAGCCTGGGGGTGGGGGGTGTAAACAACAGAGATTTATTCCTCAGAGTTCTGCAGGCCTGAAGTCCAAGATCAAGGCACCAGCACATTTGGTGTCTGGTGAGACCGTGTCATAAATGGCGTCCAGCTTCCTGCCCCCTCAAGCCCCACATCATGCTTCTCCAGCTCCTGGGAGACTCCTTGTTTCCTGTCACACGATCCTTGGGAGGGCACTCACCTCACCACACTCTCCACAATGCGTCTCTCCTGTGGCTCCGTCTCACGCCCCGTGCCCACCCCTCACGTGTTGGCTCCTTTCCCACCAGCCACTTGTCCTCGTTTGGCAAGACTATTTAGTGCATATTGTGTTCATTGATTAAAGCCTGTTCCCCAATCCTAAAGGTAAGAACAGCTGAGTTTGGAGTTTATATTCTTGAGTTTTGTAGACTTCTCCTCCCGTGTTCCCTACTCTCACTCCTCTGAGTTTTGTCCAAAGAAGGGAAAAGGCTGTGAGCTCTGAAGGGGGGAGGGAGAAGCTGGCCATCTCTCTTGTCTCAGATGGAGTGTGAGACTTGTCAAATCAGAATCACCTGGAAAACTCGAACAACAACGCTGACTGGGCAGATGGGGGAGGGACAGGATCTACATTTATAACAGACTCCCACGTGGCACTGATGCTGCCAGCCCAAGGGCCACACTGGCACGGCACCCGT
The DNA here is from genome assembly GCA_004023785.1 of Mungos mungo. Lineage (NCBI taxonomy): Eukaryota > Metazoa > Chordata > Mammalia > Carnivora > Herpestidae > Mungos > Mungos mungo. The sequence continues at coordinate 32,142 of PISW01006635.1, forward strand.
CTGGGAGGGCACACCGGGTTTCCCCTCGGTTGATCCAGTAGATCGCCACGAAGGAAAGGGTCCAAAGTGACGAAGACAATGGAAGCCAGTTTGACGAGAAGTATGGACTCAGAATGATGATCTCTGCGTGGATGATTACACCGCAGTCTTCAACAAGCACGGATTAACCTCTGCTGTCAGCAGAAGCGGGAAGACATCACGCCTGACAAACGCGTACTCAAGCCGCGCTGACCACAGCGGCCGTCCTCACAATGCTTCCACGCTTCCCTGCCTTCTCCAGATTCCACGAATCTGTGGATAAGACCGAACCTTGCCTCGCCTCTAGCTGGTTCTATGTTACCTGGCCCGCAGCCCCTTTCTGAAAGGCACCTCTCAGTTATGGAACAAGCTGGAGAAATCAGCCAATCATTCCAACCAGACACTCTCTGGTCCATCAAGAATTACTGTACCAAATGCCATTATAATTAGGTGTCACTTCTTGATTAATGAGAAGGAGCCGAAGGGATAGTATCTCGCACAATCCAATGTGGTTTTCGTGATGGAGTGGGAGAACGTGCTATCTGCATTTCCACGCATGGTTCCAGTAACTTCCCTGGCACCGTTTCATGATGAGCTTTGCTCCAGAGATGATGCACGTTACTGTTCTTGAGTCACCAACCAACGTGGCCAGTTATTATTCACCATATTAATATTTGCAAAGTTTAGTTTGTTTCCGGAAACAAATCTGACAGAAGGATTTGACTCTCATTCCCAACCTCTGGTTATGACTTGTTATGTCAGGTATTTCCGATAATTCATGTATAATTCAGAGACGTGCAGACACTTCTTTAGGCGGGTGATAAAGATGTGACAAACACGTGCAGCCTACACGGAACTTTTGGAAACAGTTTTATGCCTGTTACCTTATTTCATGCTCACGACGCTGTCTGGGGTAAGTATTTCCGGCCCAAGATGATGGATAATGAACAACAGTAAAGAGAACGGGAGATAATACCCATGTTTGGTGCCCAAACTGGAACTAAGACCTGATTTTCTGGTTCATTGTTTCTTATCTTTTAGCAAAATGGTCAGTTTCTTCGTCCTACTGAGACCAGAAACCCCCTAACAACAGTCATCCGGAGGTTCCTATGTGGGAGACTTACACTGCCTCTAATGAGGAAATTTGGCAAATTTTGTGGTTGAAAACCTTGAATATATTGAAGTTGCCACTCAGAAGTGAAATCATAAACATACTCATAAAATAAAACAAACAAAACAAAACAAAAAAACAAAAAATAAAATAAAACAAAAGCAGAGTAATGCTTCATACTCATTTCAGTAAGCATGTATTAGGAATCCATTTCCTTCCGTGCCACGCACTGTGGGGGCACCAAAAAATGACCAAAACACGGTTTCTAATTACTAGACATTTGCAATCTGGGTGCCAGGATGGGTATGGGGAGAAAAGAGGCTTAGCTTACCATCAAGTCGTAAATCTATGTTCATGTTAGTGAAAGTCCTCCCAAGCTACATCTTTCACTTACCTGAGGAGTAAAAACAAGCTTCTCTTTTTTCCCCACATATTAAAGAAATTAGGAGTTAAAGAATAGTACGGAACAGTGAGCGCTGTTGCTTTTTCTCTCTGTCCGTTATCCAGTGCACAGCATCCACAGCCCCGCTGAACCGGACAGGAGTCACGCGTGGGTATTGAACAGAGAATTTGGACAGGAATGTCCCCAAGGGGATAATCTTCCAGCAGTTTGGTTATTGCCCTGTCAGAACCAACAGGTTAGTCTGCACAGTAATTATGTGAGCAAAACAGGCAAACTCCGATTTCGAGACTGCGGGTTTCATGGTTACAGATGTTCTCAGCATAATCTGTTCAGCGGTTCCTTGGGTCATAAATGTTTAATTTTTAATCTATTTTTTTATCAGTTTTGTGTAATGTAGCTGCTGGTATACCAGAAGACTCTCTACCAGTGCATTTTATGTGGGGAAAATTGTGATAATAAAAGCTTTAGTGACATAACATAAGGTATATTCCCTTAAAAAAAATGGGCATCGCTGTAGCTCAAAACGCAGGTGAATGTTCTTTTCACAGGACACGGACTATTTGGGTCTCATTTACAATGCTGTTTGCAGGCGCCAGTCTATTTGCAGGCTTAATACGGTCCTGGGAAATCACAGGCCTGGCAGGTGTGTTATTGAGTTACATCATCTGTTTGCACTGGGAATGTCCTTCGACATGGTTCGGGGACTCGAAACAATAGTCATTTCAGGATATATTTATCCTTTATGACTCAAACGGCTGCCCCACTTTCCAGGAGACCTTGTGATATAGACATGATGTGCGGATGAAAGATAAATTGACGTTAAAATGCTGTGAGCAAGGGCTGACAACCTTACCAGTGATACCACATGTTTATGTATTTATCAGCAGCTGTAAACCTAAATCTTAGTTTCCCTGAAAACATAATAATCATTGCGATACTCCCTGGATGGGACCCTCTGAGGTGAAGTGAACACAGGACGTAGCACAGGGTCTGACAGTTTTTAAATGATTCCCGCATATCCCATTTCACTTGTTCTCAGTCTCGCCTTTTGGTAGGAGCATCTGATGCACCAATTGATAGGGTAGGTTCACCCTCTGGCAAAGCAGACCTACTGAAAGGGAAAAGACACCGCAAGTTCTTTGGTCCTAGACAATTGGAGCAGAGAGAGGGGTTGACAAGTGTTCCTTGTGACCGAGACAGAGAGGTCTGTGCCGCCCCACCGGCTGTGGTGGAGCCGTGTTTGTGCTCGCCCCACGGCACCCCGTCCCAGCGGGCGCCCGGGCCAGGACCTCCCTAACACCTGCACCCCACCTGCCATGTCTCCTGACCGGGTCTCCCCGTCTATCTGTATTTGCATCATCTTGCTTCAAATTAACAAAATCCCACTTTTCCCAATTTTCCCAAAATTAAAACATCGTGCTTTCTAATTCCATGACCACAGGTGATTTTTTACGATACTTTGCCATCTCCACCTGCCAACCCTGGCCGTGTGGACTTGGCCCCTGGGCCAACAGGTGTAGGCGTGGTCTCCCGAGTCTCCAGCGAATTAAAAATGTGGTCTGTTTCCCAAAGAGTCCTGTAGCAGGGCTCCGTGTTTCCCTTTGCCCAGGGGCTCAGGGGGAGTCGGTCCCTGTGCACTGATGGGCCGGCAGCAAGGTTAAAGGCACTATAAATAATAAAACATATCAATTACGTTATAACACTTGATCAACTTACTGCTTACAAATAATCCCCACGACTCTGAGATGTGGGACTGAGCCCTGGAAGATCTCTATTTGAATTCCACCTTGTCATTAGTGTCATTAGCTAGACAAGTCGGCTGACTGTGCCCAGTGCCTTTCTTTGTGTGTCTCCTGCAGACGTGGGTGTGAAAGTGCCCGGGATGGGGGCAAGCCCAAGGAAGGGCATGCCCAGGCATTGAGTCTATGGCTCCAGGACTTCCTTACAGAATCTGCATGGCTAGTTGGTCCGGGGCTTGGACGGAAGCAGCCCTTCTCCAGCGTCAGTGTCGGGACCCCAGGGACCCCAAGACAGGAGGCTATTGGGTCAAAATTATCTTTATGATGAATCTGGGACTGGTTTGCCCTTCTCCTCTCAGGGATGATCAGGGCGGAGAGCTCACAGGCTGTGCGGGCAAAGCTCTCGCAGATGAAGGAAGAAGCAGACATGGAAATATGGCTCCTCATGTTAAGTCAGACGTGAAAGAGGTTTCTGAAAACACAACGTGCCACATTCTTCTCACAAATGTCTTGTGGAAAACAGGAATCTTTCATGAAAACATTTATCCATGGAGTCAGTTCATTATTCTTTTCTAAAAAATGTTTATTATTGAAATCTAGTTGATAATTAAAACTACACAAGTTTTCAGAGCCTAGAGGGGTCTTAAGACTGAAACATTTAGGGCGCCCGGGGGCTCAGTGGGTTAAGTGTCCAACTTCAGCTCAGGTCATGATCTCAGGATTCATGAGTTAAGAGCTCCGCATCGGGTTCTGTCCTGACAGCTCAGAGCCTGGAGCCCTTCCCTGCTCACGATCTCTCTCTCTCAGAAATAAATAAACATAAAAATAAAAATGACTGAAATGTTTGAGCAGTGTTGTTCACACTCTACTGACCAAATAAATGACTCGGGGCCTTGTTAAAGTACAGGTTCTTGGTCAGCCAGGCCAAGTGGGGACTGAGAATCTGCATTTCTTTCTCTTTTTTTAAGGTTTATTTTTGAGAGACAGACAGAGTCCAAGCAGAGGAGGGGCGCACACACACACACACACACACACACACACAGAATCTGAAACAGGCTCTAGGCTCTGAGCTGTCAGCACAGAGCCCAATGCAGGGCTTGAACTCATGAGCTGAGAGATCATTATCTGAGCCAAAGTTGGACGATTAACCAACTGAGCCACCCAGGCGCCACCTGAGAATCTGCATTTCTAACAATGTGCACACACGCCTTCCCAGGGGTGCCGTTGCTCCTGGTGCACGGTGTGGCCGGAACAGCCATCTGCCTTTGGTCCAGCAATTTTTCTCAGGATTGGTGAAAACCGAGGTTTCCTTTCGGGCCTTGCGTGTCATAAATGTAGGTCTTCGCCTCCAGAGCCACGTGGAGGTTAAATCCAAGCTGTGGCTTGTCTTTGGGGCCTCTGTAAGCCCTCCAAATATTCTCAGGGCCCAGTGGTGGCCTCGCACGTCTGGTCACGCTGTGAGCACATCACCAAAACGGTCAGCAAAAGGCTGTGGGTGGGTGGAGGGGGGTTTGGCTTTAGCACCGGGGAGCCAGCTGACCCCGGCAGCTGGAAAGAGAGATGGATGACATGTGGTTGAGGGTGGGTCCCGTCTACTCTCGTTCACGTCGTTGACTTTGCAATAGTCGTTTATTGTTGTTCCTCATAGGACGGTGTTCACTACAAAGCATGAGTTTTTCCCCATTTATTTTGAACTTCATCCACTCAAAATTACCCTGAACCATTAATAAATACAGACATGTTGCCTCTTGAAGATGCATGAACCCTTTAGTGGAACTGGTTCTGGTAGGGCGGGGCCCCAAGGTCTCTTTCTCCAGGTGGATCGTGTTAAAGATGGACGGGGACGCCCCCACAGCATTCACAGCCTCTCCGGTGGTGCTGACGAGGTGGAGAGAACAGAGGCTTGTCACCCAAAGGAAGGGAAGGTTGAGAATTGGCAGTAGAGAGAGACACTGACCTCATGTTACTCTCAGGCAACGGGCTGGTCGTCCCATGGAATGTTGGCAGGATGCTCGGCGCCAGCTCGTGGTCCTGAGTCAGGATTCCGAGAGCGGGGGGAGGGGTTGGGGTCAGCATCTGCACCAGCACAGAGGAGACTGGGGGCGTGGGCAGCCTCTCCAAGCGAGTGCAGGCAAACAGCACGCAAGGGAGGGAGGCTGTCTCCTGAGCCCACGGACTCCCTTTGGTGGCGCCATATTCTGTTCCAGGCGGAATGAACACTGAGAGACTGAGCGCATCGCTCTTTATTCTTGCCCACAGACTTCAGTGCCGTATTGCCTATTCTCTGGCTGCGAACACTCCTTTTGTGTGCTTCTGAAAAGGCTTGTTTTAGGGGCGCCTGCGTGGCTCAGTCGACTGAGCATCCAACTTCAGCTCAAGTCATGATCTTACAGTTCATGGGTTCAAGCCCCACGTTGGGCTCTGTGCTGACAGCTCAGATCATGGAACTTGCTTTGGATTCTGTGTCACCCTCTCTCTGCCCCTCCTCTGCTCACGCTCACTCTCTCTCTCTCTCTCTCTCTCTCATAAATAAATAAATATTTTAAAAGCCTTGTTTTAAACAAGGCCCATATGTAGAGAAAGCAATACCCGTGGAGTTTTGTGGGGCAATGGGTGTCTGCCCGCTGGAGGCACACGTTATCAGGACCTGTCCTGTGCACACATGTTGCTGTCTTTGTGAATACGCTTTCAATGTTGCATTGCAGCACAGAGATTTCAACACTCAATTCAGTGCACACCCTTCCAACGGAGCTGCACTAGACAAAAACATATTCGTGTGGCAGAAAAACTCTGTACTTCTCAGCATTAAGCTTTTGAAACTATTCTGGAAGAGTAAAGGAAGAAAGCGAACGTAGCTAGGCACCTCTGTAATAATTTGTATTCATCAGATTGCAAATACAAAGAAGGACCGTAAGCTTGGGTGGTGCCGACATATCAAACCTCTCACTCTCCCAAAAGGGAAGTGCCTCGGATTTGAGAAAAGGTCTGGTGTGTAAGTGGCTTCTCAGTAGAGCATTGGGCAAGAAACAGAAAACACTAGGGGAACCCAGACGGGTCCACTGAGAGCCAAGGATGTAGGGATTGGACGATCACTGAAGCGTTAACTCTGGGAAAGCTATGAAAATAAGCACTCGGAGCAGCACTCTAGCTTTGCAGGCACCCTCGCCCCAAACAGCCTGCATATCCCTCCTCCTCCCAGCCCGCCGCCTGGAGTCCAGCCCACTCCGTGCCCACGCATCGGGGATGCTACGGTGAAGTTGAACTCATTAAGAAGTGTGAGTTCATTAGTTCCTATCCTTGACAGCCTGTAGTGCCCCCTGTTGTTTAAAGGATGAGCAGGAAATTTCTCAGTTAGATCATCAAAACCTTGGACAAAGGAGGAGCCTCCACCAATCACCCCTCCGGCCCCTCTGACCTTGTTTCTCTTCTCCACCTTTTCCCCTTTAGTTGGGCAAATAATTACCATGTGAGGAAAATGTTCCATGTTGAGTCGATCTCCAGCAGTTTGCCACCATCTAGTCTATTTCTTTTTGGAAATTACCCCAAACGATGGCTTACCCAACCTCCTTCATCTCTGAAATAGAGCAGCAGTTCGGTGACAGCGGTGTGTGATCTAGCTCTTCATCACCACCCTAATTTCGTTGATGTTAGTCTTGACTTAGATACAAGACCCACCACACCTCGAGCGGTGCTGGTGTCCCTGCTGCCTGCCCGTAAAACCTGGAGCAGGCTGAACACAGAACATGGTGACTGGCAGGCTTGTGTATCCACATGACCAAGAGGAGCTGGGGTCAAAACACAGTGACATCACCGCACAGGACACGCAGCCACCAGTCTTGTGGTCGCTCTGTGTGGTAACACATGTCAACCTCACTCCTCATGTTGAGCTTCTCATAACGTATATAATTGTTGAATAGCCGTGTTGTACATCTGAAACTAATATTATACGTCCGCTAGAGTTCCACTTAAAAGGAAAACACTAACAAAATGAGATCAACATTTCATGGAGAAGAATGTGCCCAGCTCAGCACTAAGATTTAATTTAAAGAATTTTTTAAGTTTATTTATTTATTTTGAGAGAGAGAGAGAAAGAGACAGCAGGGACAGGCAGAGAGAGAGAGAGAGAGAGAGAGAGAGAGAATCCCAAGCAGGCTTCACAGTGCCAGCACAGAGCCGGATGCAGGGCTCAAATCCACAAACTGAGATCATGACCTGAGCTGAAATCAAGATTTGGGTGTTTAACCAACTGAGCCACACAAGCACCCCTAAGATTTAATTTTAAAAATTAAACAAACATTTTCCATCACCAACAAGAAAATGGGAGACCCAAACAGAACCATGCATTACTGATTCGCTGAGACCTACCATCTATGCTCAGTAAATATAAGTAACTAAATGATAAGCATTGTAACCATAGTCATGTGATTGGCATAAGATTCAGAAAATAAAAGAGAAATTTCTATAAAACCAAATAATTGGATCTGGAAGGTGGCTACCCATGAACAAGGTGAAGCAATTCGACTTAGTGAATCAAGAATACATTTCCGAGGAGCAGCTGGGGGGCTCAGTTAAGCACTCGACTTCGGCTCAGGTCATGATCTCATGGTTTGTGAGTTCGAGCCCCGAGTCAGGCTCTGTGCTGACAGCTCAGACAGAGCCTGGAGCCTGCTTCTGATTCTGTGTCTCCCTCTCTCTTTGCCCTTCCTTTACTCCTGCGCTGTCTCTCTCAAAAATGAATAAACATTTAAAAATATAATAAAAATAAAATAAAACATCTAAGTAGAAAAGTTGAGTTATGGTGAGGCCAAGAAAGCAAGAGATGCCTGTCAATGCAAATGTTGTTAGTCACGGTCCCAACAGGCAGGGGCGTGCCCACCATGCGGGGCCGCGTGGGGAGGCATCAGGGGGCCCGGGGAGTGAGGGGGAATGTATGTAGGCAAGAGCCTTTATTGTGGTTTCCACAGGAAGGACGGGCGAGGCGGGCTAAGCAAGTGGCTGGTTGGGGTACTCTCAGCGGGCTCTGTCTGGCTCTTGGGCCTGGGCAATTAGGGCACGGGGTGGTGGCCTGGAGTGTGACAGTCCCGTAGAGGAGGTGGTGGGGGAGTGCGTTCAGGATGGGTTGGCTTGTATTTAAAATTACAAGACAGAGGAAGAAGACCGCTCTTGAGCGTGTGGTGATAGGGAGGTGAAGGCCCGGTGACTCGGGAAGAGCATCAGGTTTGCAAAACCGGGATACGTGGCTAACACAATGGCTTTGCTCAAACGGCCGGTAGAAAACACAGAAAACGGAACAAGGAAAGGCGAGTGTATGAATATAAGTATTTCGCCGTTAATAGGTTTGGGTATCAGGGCACTATTAAAATAGCAGAAAACTACCTCCTTTTAAATATGGCAGAAAGCCTGCTGTCTGCGCACCAGCCTGCTCTGCCTTCACCGGGGGTAAAACAGTCAATTTGCAAAGTCACGGGAACCTAACAAGTGACCAAAATAGACCTTGATTGTGAGGGAGATTAAATGTAAGTGCAACACGGAGCCGATAGCCGAGGTAGTAAAATAAAATGAAGTGGAAGAAACAGCTCTGTAAGAACAATTTAATATTCACCAGCTTGTAAGGCAAATCTAGGAGGAATCGTTGTACATGCAAGAAGAAAATTATCACCCAATATAATCCGCCGTGAGATATACTCATTGTCACCTAGAGAACTCCAAAATCTGAATGGTGATTTTCTTTAAAATGATGATTAGAGGCTGGCGGTACTTAATTCATTTCTCCGGGTCACCCCGACCTGAGGGGTGCCCTGCTCAGCTGTGCCTCATGCCAAGGATTGGTGACACAACCGATTGCATAAGGAGCTGGGCTCTGGGACCCCCAGCGGGGGGGCCTTTGAGTGGTTGCGCGTTGGAAGGACCCTGGCTGAGAGTCAGAGGACCCGCAGCAGCCCTGCCAGTGGGTAGCTGTTTGATCCTTCGTGCACAACTTAACCCTGTTCCCATCTGTTAAAATTGTGGGGATTTTCCATCTTCTCGAGGGGAAGGGTAAGATTAAATGACCTTTAACCTCTTTTCCCACTCAAGCATTACATTTATGTATGGTTTTCAGGATTGACTGTAAGAGAATTCTGTCATCTCCTAGACCCTTACTCCTTCTCGGTTTGTTGGTTGGGAATGCCCCAAATCCCTTCACTGTTCCTAAGAACTGTTTTAAAACATCCGTAAGTATCTGGCATGGTGTGTAAGAGCATCCAGAATCAGCAGGAAGATTTTATTGGACCACGATGGGCACATACAACATTCCAATTGTGATGCAGAGTTGTTCTTCGTTCATTCCCATTGCTCAACCATTGGTCCACTCACAACTCACCTCATGTGGACCTTCACCCCATGGCCCCTTGAAGTTTAGCCCCACGTCTTTTGTCTTCCCAGCATCCTGTCCTCATGCTGGGAGAGCAGTACTAGGTATTGTAAACACCAATCCTGTACATTCCTGAAGACTTCCGGTTCTCCTGGATTCCATCCTACTGAAGATCTCCACCCTGGAAGACCTAGAAGGAAGGAAGGAAAGATGGAGGGAATGGAGGGAGGAGAGAGGGAGGGAGGCAGGGAGGAAGGGTGAAGGAAGAAAGCCCCATCTCCTGGTTGTCAAGGCAACTTTGTGAAGAAACTCTCCTGCTCTTTGAGTATGAGCTTGTCCTAAAATTTGGATCTTCATGACACTGGCCCAGAGTCCACTAAGTAGCATGATCCAGCTGTGCATAAATGAGGTCTGCTCCCTGGTCTGGTAGGTGAGACATTTGGCCACAATTCTGGCTTTTTTTTCCATTGTGAGCTGGACTCCTACTATTCGGTTTTAGGAAGTCTACAGATCCTTGTTCTTGATGGACGTCTGTCCTGTCCAGTGTCTACATTAGCATGGTTCACGTAGGATGGTCGCTCTTTGAAGATAAAAGGGTGCGGGCCCTTTGTCAGCATTAGAATTCCCCTGCATCTCAAATTCGGCCTTGGCTACTCCTTTTGTGGCCTTGGCAAACATGAGCAGACACTCGCATCTAGAACCTTTCCCTTGTTTTCCACAGGTAGGGCCACTTTGCCAGCTACGCATTCTGACCCTTTCATCTACCCACGTCTGGTCTCAGCTTGTCTTCCTGCCTCCAGCTTTCCCCTCCAGTCACACTCTGACCACGGACACTGAAGGAGCCTTGACCTCTGTCAAAAGTCAGCTCAGATTTTTGCATGTTTCGCCATTTCCCTCCCAGCAGACCCATTTGTGGCCTCATTGCCACGTCTCCTCAGCGTGTCTATGCTGTTAGATGGATATTCAAGGAACATTTCTGCTCTCCAAAATACCTCGTGCTTAGCTATTTCTTCTTTTTTTTAATTTTTTTAATGTTTATTTATTTTTGAGGGGGGGGGCGAAGGGGCAGAGAGAGAGGAGACAGAATCCAAAGACAGGCTCCAGGCTCTGAGCTGTCAGCACAGAGCCCCACGTGGGGCTCAAACCCATGAACCATGAGATCAAGACCCAAGCCGAGGTTGGATACTTAACTGACTGAGCCACGCAGGTGCCCCTAATGCTTAGCTGTTTCTAAATACACATTTATCAAATTCCTACAAATGACAACTGGAGACCATGTGGTATGGCCAACTGTGTAGATCTGCTTTCAAATCCATGGATGATATAGTCACTTGCTACACCAGCTCTTAGCCCTCTGGATGATGCCAGCACCAAGGCAAGGCGGTGGCCAGACTGGAAAGAGGATTTTGGAGACAAAGTTCCAGGGCTCCCTCTGTCACTAGGAGTTATGTCACCTTGGACTAGTGTGTGCCTATCTGCAAATGTAGGGATGGGCCCAGCTCCATGGTTTTGCAGCAGCGTCCCCCACGGAGACACGCAGCTTATGCTGGGGCCCCGGCAGCCATCGGGCAAGGTGCAAACAGCCTCCATCCTTGCCCCACTCAGCAGCCCTGTTGCTGCACCACATGCACAGCCCTGCTGCAATCTCGTTTAGAAATAGGCTTGCACAGAAAGCTCAGTGGTTTGAAAACAGTGGTCTGGGTGACCCCCCAGATTCCCCAGCTCCTGGCGTGAACATGACAGTCATGACAGCACTTTGCTGCCACAGCACCACGGTCCTGACCTGACCCACCCACCGCGACCAGGACAGAGCTCCCACACCAGGCTCGAGTGCTGGTCTCACACAACATCAGCCCACGGCCACGCTGCCCAGGAAAAGGCTGGCTTTAAGCCAAAGAAAATGCAGGGTGAAAACCCCCGGACACAGGCTGGGAATCCTCATCATCAGGGAAGCACAAGCCAAAGCGACCTTATATGCATCGGGATAGCCTTTCATCAAAAATACGAAGCATAACCCGTGTTGGCGAGGCTGCGGAGCAACTTGGAATCGTGACGCACTGTCGGTGAGAATGTGAAATGGTGTCGCTGCTATGGAAAACGGTGCAGAAGTTCCCTAAAAAAAGATATTCAAACCCAGAACTACCATATAATCCAGCAATCCCACTTCTGGGTAGATACCCGAAGGGAGCAAACACAGGGTCTCAAAGAGATATTTATACCCCCATTCCGTGGCGGCACTGTTCACGATATGCAGGAGGTGGAAATGGCCCGCGTGTCCATGGACACAAGAATGGACTAACACGGTGTGGTCTGTGCACACAACGTAGTATTATTCACCCTCAAAAAGAAGGAAATTCTGACCTGCACTACAGCACGGCTAAACCTCCAGGACATGAGGCTCAGTGAAATAAGCCAGACATCAAAGAAGAAACACTGGAAGATTCCATGTCTAGGGGGTCCCTAGAGTTCTCAGATTCATAGAGCCTGAAAGCAGAGTGGCGGTTGGCAGGGGCTGGGAGGAGAGAACGGGGACCTACTGTGTCCTGAGCGTGGGGTGTCAGTTGGAATGGGGAAAGCTTCCAGAGAAGGACGGTGGTGACGGCTACGCACCGCTGATTGTCTGCCGCTGAATCGGACACTTAAAAGTGGTAAATTTATGTTACATATATTTTCTCAAAATAAAAAGACTCCTCTGAGTCTCCTTTTTTTGGTAGGGATGAGCTGATAGAGAGCAAGACAGGAAATGCCTCCTGGTTGACAGCTGGAATTCTCTAGCTGGGGAGAGTGATCTAAGCGGATTGGTCATTGTCCCTCGTTTTGGCAGCAGAGACCCAACGCCACGAGGGCTAGAATGTGAAGAACAAAGATAGAACCTCCATTCTTAGCAATGTTTTTCCTCCATTGAAAGCGCTGGAACTTTTATGCAATAAGCAATATTTTCTTCTTGTGTCCTCTTAAGAGAAGTCAGTGTTTGATACAGAAAATCTTTTTTTTTTAAAGATTATTTATTTATCTTTGAGAGAGGGAGAGCAAGCAGGGGAGGGACAGAGAGAGGGAGAGAGGGAATCCCAAGCAGGGTCCGCATTGCCATGACTGAGCCCAACACGGGTCTCAATCCCACAAACCATGAGATCATGACCTGAGCCAAAGTCAGAGGATTAACAGACTGAGCCACCCTGGTGCCTCCCTCCTTCTTCTTTTAAAAGGAATTGGCATTAAAACAAGTCCATGAGCTCTTGAAAGTGCCAACCGGGGCCCTGGGTAGGTGCCTAAGGAAGAAGCCAGTCCATTTGTTGGACGGGAATGCATGTAGGCCAGGAGATGATCGCCCTGCCCTCCGATGACGTGTTGACCTGCAGGTGATGGCTTTGTGCCACGAGGGGGAAAGAGCAGCTCGCCAGCTAAAACCTGCTGCGGCACAGAAGGTTCCCCATCCACTGCTCTGTAGTGTCCACAGGTCAGAAACCATAAACGCAGAGGCATTGAACTTCTCCAAGGCCACACACCTAGTCAGTAGAAGAACTGAGGACTAGAACTTACAAGTCAGGGCCTGCTACAGGCTGAGTGTCAACGTCCCCCCAAAATGCCATCTGTTGAGACCTAATCCCGAGGGGACAGCGTTAGGAGGCGGGGCATCCTCTGGAAGGTCATGAGGTTATGAGGGTGGAGCCCTTTTGAAGGGATTCGTGTCCTTATAAGAGAGACCCCAGGGAGCCCCTAGTCCCTTCCACCTGGTGAGGACGCAGTGAGAAGACGCCATCTGTGAGCCAGGCAGCAGTCCTCACCAGACCCTGAATCTGCCGGTGCCTGGATGGTGGACTTCCCGTGAGTGTCCAGGATCCGCCTTCAGCCTGGGGTTTGAGACTCCCCTCTGCCTGTCCCAGACACTCCCCTACCCAGATTCCCCACCTTTTCAGAACATAGCCCCGTGCACGGCACCAGCTCTGTAGACTGGGCCCTGGGAAGAGCACAAGGGCATCAAGCCGTGTAAGACACAGACTTGAGTTTCAAGGAACTCCCAGCCTTCCATGGCCTTCACTCCCGTCAGGTGCTTGTCCTCCCAGAATGCCCTTCTGGAATGTTCTTCAAGACTTTCTCCACCTTCAATGTAACTCTTCTCAGAATGGACTCCAGCACTGTCTTCTGGATGAGGCCTTTCCTGAGGCAGTCATCATTAGTCTTTCTCTCCTGTCAACTCCCACATTATTTACGATATTGTGGCCATTCTGTTTGTATTAAAGAAAATTGCAAAAAGTTTATCTTCCCTTTCATATTGCAAATTCCTTGAGACAAAGACTACATTTAATTAATTAATCAGAGTACCCGGGCATTGGCCATGCATTCATTCATTTACCTGTCCATTCTTTTTTACCCCCTTTCTAATCAAATATTTATTAAGGGTCTACAATATTTTATGTGCTCAAGAAACAAAAAAATGAAATTACTCTTTCAGCTTCAGTGTGTGACTTCTGCAGCTCATGGAGCAAGAGACAAGCCTAGAGGAGGGGAAGAGCTGGTCTCACATTTGTCTTGGCTCACCAATCTCCTTGCATGTCCGTGAGCGATGTAGGCTGTGCGCAAAATAAATACGAATGATACAGAAGAGGCGAGAGATGGTCTGGACTCGAGCTGTTGAAGACTTCAAGAAGGTGGAATGTTTGCTGGGGTGCCGACTGATCCCCGAATGCCAGTAGGATTTGGAAGGTGTGCAAGGAAGGAAGGGGGTGATCTGAAGCCCCGGGCAGAGGCGGAGGAAGGCCAGGAAGACCAGGGGCGTGGGCCCCCGTCAGAGGGTGCACCGCGTTCCCAGAGGTGGAGGGAGAGCTGGATTCAGGACTTTGAAAGGCAGGCAGACACGTTACATTTTAACAGGGATCAAGCCCTAAACTAGGGCGTCGAGTCTCTAACGGTAGAAATTCAGGCCCCGTTACTCTGTTTACTGGCAGTTTCATCCTGGCTCCAGAAAAGTCAGCAGCCCCACCTCGAATTCCAGAGCCTCATCCAGGCCACGAATGGGGCAGGCCGGTGGAGACCTGCAGGCTGCCTGCCGGCAGAAGCACAGTGCGCACAGGGCGTCCCCGAGATCCCCTCCACTGGCCACATCCTCAGCGCAGGCAGGTTTCTGGGTTGGTGGCACTGGGTGGGGGGTGTTTGATGGATCAGAGAGGCTAAGAGAAGGAGGCTTCAGGCGTTCAGTGATGTTCTTTATTTGCTTCTTCACAGTCTTGCCTTCGCATTTCCCCTCCTTGGAGACTCACACAGCCACCAGTAGGCACCACATACCACCTTGTCCCCCCTATAAACATCTCGCCTTCCCAAAAAGCCTGAGGAGGTCATGTTATGTTCAGCGCGCAGCTAAGGAACAGATTGACACAGGATGAGATGGGCCACCTCACATCAAGAGTGACTCAAGATCCCAGGGGTGTGCGCCCCCAGCTGCGGGGAGCCCCTGCACTGCCTCACTTCCCTCCCCACCGGGCGCACACCGATTCCATCCACAGTTTCTTTTTGGGGTTCGTTGAAGGTGCTGGAATAGAAGATCTCTGACGTCTCTACCAGCTACGCATTTTCTTCTTCCTCTTCTTTGTCTTCCCAAAAAGACTAATGAGGGGAAGGGAGCAGTGTAAAAATTGGGGACAAAAAAGAGAGTTAGGGGCAATCGTGGTTGGGAGAAAGGAAGATTTTATTTCCTCTTAAGTCACTTGAGATAGTAAAAGAAGGTGAGAATCTTGGGGTTCAAAGGGGCGGTGCTTTACTTGCCCTTACTGACGGTTCACTTACGACAAAGGTTCCGAGAGTCCGCCCTCAAGAGGAATGAAATCACGAGGCATAAGGGGTAACATGGCCGTGCCTCACAGTGCAGCACAGGTATTTAAAATAATGAGGACATTTCTTTCTGATTTAAAAAACTGTTCTGCCAGGATCCTTGTCGTGGTGATACGAAACCATTACTGTTTGAATAATCCACTCCAGTTGTGTCCATATTTAAATAATCATACTATTTCCATAAAACTGGCTCGAAAATACTTTCCTGAAGTATTAGTTTGATTCATTTGCCATATCTATGAAGAATATCTATGGTTTTTTCATTTAGATTACATTTTGGAAAGGGTTACTATGGTAATTTTATTGCTGGGCACTCTCTTGAGAAAGTAATCCTTGTCCAGTGTTTGAGAACAAACTGGTGGAGGTGGTGCATCATTGTATTCATTTAGATTCTTTACAATTTGCGTGCTAAAATTCATGTACCGCTGGAATGGTGAAAGGAAATGAGCCAAGTACTTCCCTTACAGAACGTATTTCTCGTCTTTCTAATTTTTTAATGTTTATTTATTTTTGTGTGTGTGAGAGAGAGAAACAGGGCATGAGCGGGGCAGGGGCAGAGAGAGGGAGACACAGAATCCCAAGCAGGCTCCAGGCTCCGAGCTGTCAGCACAGAGCCAGATGCTGGGCTTGAACCCACGAACCATACCATGAGATCATGACCTGAGCTGAAGTCAGATGCTTAACCGACTGAGCCACCCAGGTGCCCCTACAGAACATATTTCTAGCTTAGGAGATGTTTCCGGCATCCTGGGAGTTTAGAGTGAATTGTGTGTATATTTCACAGGGTTCAGCCACCCAAAGTAGATTTTCCCAACCTGGATTGCCCAACTTTAATGTCATGTGATCTTTAGACGTGGTATCGGCAGAGATGCTTTCCAACAGTGGTGACAGAGGAGCAGAATCTAACTGTAACTCTGACACCTGAAAGGGAAACCCCAAATGTGTCAGGGAGGCAGGAGGAAACATTGGTTGATTGATTAAAGAAGAAGCCATAGTTCTCCACGGTCACTTCTTTCTACCTCACGGCTTCGTTGTCCCATAGCCGGGTTTACCTAGTAATTGCAGGGTTTCCACTCAGGGGTGCTGAGCACGTGCGGCAGACCTACATTTCATGTGTCTCCAGGAATGTGTTATGTCATAAAATATCCAACCATATCCGAATAGATGGTGTGTATCTGTTAATATGGTTTCAAAGGAGCATAAGTATATTTCCGATACATAAAACGGACCCTTCTTTCCATTTGCTGGATCCACATTTGAACTTCCCAACTGAAAGACTTGAAGACCGCAAACTTGGAAGCCATGACATTTGAGGGAGTAGAAAAGTCCAATAGCCTGGCGTGGAGGGGGGGTCTGTAGACTCATCTGAGGACCGCAAATGCACATTTACCTCTAGTCTCAGGGAATTCTTAAGATTAATTAGTCTGTTAACATGAAGTACGAGGTTGGCCCCAGACTTAATGAACTTTGCTTATGGCAGATCTGCTGAAATCCATGGGATTAGCCAAATCTCTACTGATTTAAAGCACCTGGGACCTCTCCCGTCCATATGTTTTCATTTAAGGGCCAATTTATCCCAGAAGGGCTCAAAAGAAAGTCCCAGAGGAAATCGGCCCAACATTAAATTTAACCAGTTGGCCTGCATTAAGCAGTATGTCGGCATTTCACATGATATGTGTAAATCCTTTATTAACAGTGTCAGCTGTTGACAAATTACGCGTCATTCTGGCATCGCAGGACCGGTGTGCCCATATGCCATGCTGCCTACCTCCCTGCTGGTGAAGGGAAGCCAGTGCACAGCCATTCAGGGGCTCAGATCAATAAGAGCTGCCTGAAAAGGACCTTATTTAAATGACAATGGCCTTATGTGAATATCTATTAGGCTCCCAAACTGCCCAGATCTGATTCCTAATCTGCAGAGAAATCTCCCTCCGGGTTGAGGATGGCTCCTGGCTGCCCCCTGGTAACTCCGTGCTTTCTTGCCTCTCGAACACGCAGAGTAGGGGGCCATGGGGGGCTGTTGCTGGCATCCCACCAGCGGCCCACAGGCCTGGTCATCGGCCTAAAGAAATGTGGCAACAATAGTCCCATTATGGCAATCGTGCGCTCACTGTCTTCACACTTCACATGCTAGATCAAAATGAGCATAACTAATGGAGCCATCAAAGAAATCGGCTGAAAGTCCCGATTTGAAAACACCCACAATTGCACATTCCCCACCAAGGCTTTTCCCAGGGGAAAAACAGCCCCGGGAAGGCGGATGGGACACAGCCGAGAAGGCTGCCGTGCGCTCCCCACTCAGGTTCCTTTCTTGGGGCTCTCATCTCACCGAGTGAGTGCATCCCCAGAGTCGTGGGGAGTCCTCAGCAGAGGGAGGGAGGCTGAGGGCATCCGGGTTTCCCACACATCCCAGGGAGCGTGGGGATGGGGCCATCCCTGGGCATTGTGTCCTGGGAGGGCGGAGAGGGGACACACAGTCAGATGTCCATGGTGCCGAGATGGAGGGTGTGCAGACCACGCAACGGACCATACAATGGAAGGGTGTGGGTCAGGATCAAAAGAAGCTCACATTCAAATGAGGGCACAATGTGCAATGTGGCCGTAGGAGCCAGATTCCCACTCCATGCAAATGCATGGAATCCGCTGCTGAAGAAAGGACTAGTAACCATGGTAATTGTAGGAACTTTAAATATTTGGTCTTCGAAAACCAAGTGTGGAAAGTGTTCTCAAAAGCACAGTGCTCCATTTATGCAGACCAGTCAACGGAGTCCCCCGTGCGTCTAAGCAAGAGACAGGAGTGCTAAAATCCAGTTTTAACAAGGACCGAGCAGGTCAGAGTGGGTCAAGAGCCGTCAGTCACTTACGGACACATGGAAAATTACATTAAAAGACAGACATGATGTTATCAAAGTCGCTGTAACTTCTTCAAAATGACCCAAGAGTCTTAACGAGAGATCGAACCGTTAAGCTCTAGGACTCCTGAAGGGGCACTGCTTGACCGCAAACCTACTCCAGTTAATTAAATTAAAGGAATTTAGCAGTCTTCTGCACGAGCCACCAATAGCAGATGACATCCATTTTCCTAGGTGGCCGTTCTGAACCCCACCCCTGCGTGGTGACTTATTTACTGTTTTTGCGTACAGGAGTGTGAATTTTGAAAACTGAGAAGTGGGGAAAGCCCAGGCTATGCTCTCCGGCTTTTCCCATACATTTTTTACTTTCTTGGCCACTCTCCATTACAAAGTGGCCAGGGGAAGGGGTCCCAAAGTGCTCTCGTAAACCTCTTGTCTCCTGAGAAGAGAAAAACAGCCCCTGAGATGCTGGACCTAGAGTGGGACTCCAAACTAAGCGTTGGTATTCTCTCTGTGAATGTCAACACTGGCACCGAATGCCAACATCAGTGACGGCCACTCTGACACCAAGACAAATCAAGACAAAAACAAGACCTTGGTGTCATTATTTCTGAACACAGATGACTTATGAACACTGTACAAGCCATAAAAATGACCAGACATTCCCTTTTCCTGGTGAATAGAACAGACTGAAATGTCTTTATTAATTATAGCTTTCGTCTTGCTGTAGTCTTGCTCTACCTCTCGGTCAGATTTATGAAGACTCCACAGGATTCTGAAGCAGGCTATGGGGATCAGTTATCAAGGGTGGGGATTTTCTCTAAACCAACAAGCAGGATTCATGCTGGAATTGGACTAAGTGGCCAAAGACAGAGCCCAAGTTTGGAGCCTGGTCAAGAACAGGTGTCAGAGGAACCTGACCCAGGTTTGGTCAAGGACAGTCTATGTCTGTGTCGATAGCCTTATTTATTCTTACATATTGTTTTTTGTAATTTCTTGAATATTTATTTTTTCATATATAGAGAGAGACAGAGTATGAGCAGGGGAGGGGCAGAGAGACAGGGAGACACAGAATCCAAAGCAGACTCCAGGCTCTGAGCTGTCAGCACAGATCTCCACATGGGGCTTAAACTCACAAACCACGAGATCATGACCTATGCAGAAGTCAGACGCTTAACCGACTGAGCCACCCAAGCACCCCACCAAGACAGTCTTATAAGGCAGGTACTATTATTGTCGTGTTTTTTTCAGATGAACAAAAGGAAAGCCAGAGAGTTTAAGTGATTTGTCAAGGATAGTCTATGTCCATGTCTATAGTCTTATTTATTCTTATTTATTTTTCAGAGAGAGACACAGAGCACAAGCAGGGGAGGGGCAGAGAGAGAGAGAGACACAGGATCCCAAGCAACTTCAGCCTTCAGCACAGAACCCAACGTGGGGCTTGAACTCGGGAACCATGAGATCATGACCTGAGCCAAAGGTGGATGCTTAACCAACTGAGCCACCCAGGCGCCCCTCTATTCAGTCTTAATATCTCAGTTTCTTCCTGTGTGAAATGCGGTCAGGGGTAGGTTCAATCACTTTTAGCATTCTTAGCAATTCCATGATCTTTGTTTAATAGAAAATTTTAAACCAAATGGCAAAAATGAAAACATAAATGTTTTTGGTAGAATCAAGGCACATGAGATGCTTAGAGTCCTCTATTGATTTTATGTAAGATGTACTCCTCTTGGGTTGCCTGTTTATTATTTCAATATCCTACAAATGCTTTTATGAATTACTCTTGTCACATGATTCTATGCTTATCAATTCCTACAATTAGCCTCCTTTCTGGGCTGTGAGATTGGGCATATCAGACACAAGCCTGCATTTACCCCTGACCCTTTCCCTGCCATAGTGTCTGACCCAGCGCAGGAGTCCATACAGGTCTTTACGACAAGGCGGAGGCATGAACAAGCGTGTGGATGGAGAGATGGGCTGTCACTGAGCGAAGAAGAGAACAGGACAAGGAGCTTATTGCTACCCCACTAGTTTGAAACATGAAGAGATTTTATTATGTCTTATATATCTTTAAGTTGTAGTTGCCTACACATGGCACCAAAGTTACCCCCTTAGCCATTTCTAGGTGTACATTTCTATGGCATTAAGCACGCTGACATGTTCTGCACCCGTCCCCACCACCCACATCCAGAAGCGCTAGGCTTCCCAGACTGAAACCGTCCCCATTAAACACTAGCTCCCCATCCCCTCACATTCCCAAGCCCTGGCGACCCCTGGACACTTGGGTCACTTCCACCTTTTGGCTCTTGCAGTAAAGTTGCCATGAAGATAAAAGGACAAGTGTCTCTGCAAGTTGTCGCTTGGATCCGATGATACACACGAGGAGCCTCCACGCTGGTTTCCACCCTGACTGCACCGGTTGCATTCCCACCAACAGATCCTCTCCAACACTTTTATTTTCTGTTTATTTTTTCTGGTAGTAGCCATCCCCATGAGAATAAGCTGGTAGCTCACTGTGGTTTGGATTTACCTTTTCCCAACGATTAGTTGATCATTTAGATGAAAAGATATTGAAGATTTTTTCCCCTTTGCTTCCTGGCCTTTTGTCACACTTTATCTTCTTGAAGACGTATTCGTAGGAGTCGACCCCATGAGCAGGTATTTGAACTCCTTGGTCCTTCAGTTCGGTTGTTATCTCACTGCTCTGGATGGTGTGGGACGAGCTGGGCTTCACCCTGTTGACCAGTTGTCCGACTGGTGCCTAGAGGTTTGCATCCGTCACCTCCTCCGATGGTCACTGAAAAGGGGAGTGGGATGTGCTGGTGTAGGTGAGGTCACACAAGCTAAGTGACCTCTCCAGGGCAGCGTATCTTGTTACGGGCTTGCCTGGAAATCAACTCTGGGTGTCTACCATCAAGACGGTTTATGTGCATGAACGTGTGGAATTCACTCTTGATGACTCACCGGCACTGACCATCACAGAGACACCGCCCCCCAAGATCACATGAACACTCTTTCCTCTTTAGACCCATCTTAAGTGGGAGAGAATCCTGAAGATGAAACGTGTGTCACAGGGAAGCCCTGTCATTTCAGGGCCATCCTAGCCCAGACTAGAATCCCTGGCACTTTCTGCCTCCACACAGGCTAAAATAAGTTCTTTAGGTTTTAATACAGATGGTCCTTTAGATTGACTGATGCTATTAAGTAAAATGCTGTTATGCATAAAGAAAAGAAATAAATATAAAGGCCTAGCTAAGCATTTTTTAAATTAGCCTTAGGGCAAGCTCATTAACCATGCCGAAAATGTTTTTCGTAATTTATGCGCTACGCGCCTGTACGCAGAATGCGTATAAAATAGATCATTTACTCAGTTAATAATAGTGGCTCACCTCTCCTGCTGGGCTCAGGAATCTCTCGGAGTTTCTCTGATGAACCTAGTCTTCAGTAGCCTGTGCATGGGAACGACCCTCCAACGGGAAGCATATATTTGGGTCTGGAAAAGGTCGAAGAGCATCTTTAAGCAGAAGGTGACTGAATCCGCATCATTAGCAGCTCTGAGGAATGTTCCGCAGGGTCCGCCCTCCTTCCTTGCTGGGGGCTGCGTGCCCGGCTTTGAAGTCCTTTTCCTCAGTGGCTCCCTTCTCTGCTAGTTTAGCAGCTTCCTGTGTTTCCTCTAGGTCAGAGTTGTTTTAAAGACGCTGCAGACCATCTCCAGGGAGTTCTGTCACATGAGGTGTCTTCTGTGGCTCTTGGTTGACTGTCAGGTCTCTGGGTCTGTGAAGTGGGTCTCTCCGTGACTTTTTTTTTTAAGTTACACTGGATTAATTCTATTTAGCAAGCAGCCTGTTGCTTTAGGGGGGAGGTTCTAGCTACTCGTATAGGGACCCCTGAGAGGACTGGCACCTATCTCCCGGCTTTCTCGGCGCATGCAGGCTCACCTGTCAGGGGACAGAGCCCATCACCCTGACACCAGGACAGGTGTCAGTACCTGGAGGTCATCCTGTCCCACTCGGTCCCCAGGGCACCTCCATTCTACCACCCGCGGATCCCCTGACGGGCTTCATCACTGTTGCAGGAAAATAAAACACAAAGTGGGGTGTGGACAGAGGTCTGTTCTTGCCAGGGCAGCTCAGGACCACCCTGAAGAGCACAGCGAGGAGCAAGGGAATTGGAGGGAAGAGACATCGCCCCCTGCGGACCCTGAAGTGACTGAGGGCTGCTTGAGATCACCCAGTTTCTTAGCAAAACTGTGGATGCTTCGGGAGCAAAGGGCGCTCTAAGAAGGTGCCGGGTGGACTAGAAGGTCGTCGTAATGTCATACATTTGCCCAGCACGTGGCGACCTTCCTAAGATGAGCTCAGTGCACGGGAGGGCCTGGCGTTTGATCGCTTTCAGAAGCAAAGCAGATGAGTGTGTGTCAGGAATGGCGGAGACTGGTGAAGTCTGACATACGTGTGAAACGGCGGGCCTGAACAGCGGTGTGCAAATCTCCTCCGTGAAGGATTGTGGGGTCTGGTAGGGTCTGGCCACCGCTCGCTGCAGATCGTGTGAAATGTCGCCGTCTCAATCCAGATGTGCCCAAGTGTAAGCATGGACCCAGGGTTCCTCGGTGTAGATGTGATGAAAGGGATGTAAAATATCTAATTCATGTTTTTGTATCAATGATGTGTAGGTTATTGGCTTAATTGTATTCTTAATAGTCATTTTACCTATTCCTTTTTTTTTTTTACTTTTTTTAAAAAACAAAAAAATCCTAGATGGCATTTGTGATTCCCATTGCATTTCTATTGGACAGCATGGATACAGGACTTCTCAGAAGCTTGCATACACTGGATCACCTTGCCGGTCCCCAAGAGAAGGTGGAGGACCCAGCATTTCTAAAATGAACTCGACCTCTAACCTACTCTGTAGAATGATTATACGTCTTCCTTGAAATGCCAATTTTCCACAGTAAACAGTTTCAGAAAGCTGTCATAGTAACATTTTCCCATCGTTGGCTCCATCTGATGCAGACTCAGCCACGTGTCACACTGCGTCCTCGGACAAATCACAACAATCTTGTGTGTGTTTGGTACGTTTGTCAGGACTAAGCTGCACCCAGGAAGACAGGTCCTGCTGGGGATGCACGTTGTTAACGCTCAGCTGACTCATCTTACAGCCTATTAAATAATTAATACTCTTTAAATATTAAACCACCAAGGTTCCTCTAAATATTTGCATACCTTTACAGATATTTAAGCAGCTAGAACATATTTATGCAATTTAACTCCCTAAAACATAACTAAAACCATCAGCCTATTCTATAAAATTATGTCCAATGCACGAATCATCCTAAAACGCAGAAAAAAATATGCAAGATATCAAATGACTTGCGAGCATTATTATTAGAAACCCATAATTCGGTTAGTCTCAGAAATACTACTATTTAAGTTAAACTTCATGGGTGAGGTGCCTTTGCACAGTTATCGGTGGCCTGGAGAGGCCTCAGGGAGGTGGGCGGAGCAAAGACCAGAGGAGAAGCAGGGGCGAGGGGCTGCAGCTAGGAAGCTCCGCCCACAGGGCCAGGGGGCGGGGCCACACCCGGTCCAGTCACGGGACACGAGGCCGGCTCTGCCGGGAGGCCCTGGGGGTGGTCCCCAGGCACCTGACAATGTGATGCTGCAGATCCACACTCTGCAGTCCTCTGGTAAAATGATATAAAGAAAAAAACATGTCTTCATTTCTTTAGGAAATTGAATTAAATCTTCTGCACCGCCAAATAGGTAAGGATTTGTGTGTGTTACAGCCGAAAACCAATGTCCAGTCTGCGGGGCGCTGGGATTACGCGGGGCTTTGCTTCCTTTTCAAATGCACGTGGCTCTCAGCCTAAAATGGCAAAGGCACGGGTATTAAATACACCTTCACGGAGTATTCACCTCAGTCTCCTGCTTCCTTCGATAATCCCTGCGTCGGCTACGGCTGGGGACACGGTTCTGGGAACGAGCCCCTGTGTTCAGGGACCTGTGCCTTCCACGCGCTGGCCCGTGCACCGAGCCGGCTGCAACCAAGCCGCGGGGGTCCGTCCGGCCGACTCTGGACCCGCAGGGCCTGCGAGCAGGCGCACTGGCTCCCGACCCCTGACCCCGCTCCTGCCGCGCATCTCTGCAAGTCCCTCGTCAGTCCCTGAGATGACAGAGCCGGACTCCTGGGTGCGAATCCGGTACCTTCCCCGTCTGTCGAGGGACCGCCCCCGAGTTAGCCTCCTGTCTGGGCCTCCGCGTCTTCCTCTGAGCAGCCATGATGCTAAAGCGTCCTTGCAAGTGTGCGCAGGGCTTTGTGCCTGGAGACGCCGAACTCTTGCACCGGCCCCTGGCTCGCTGCCCACACTCCATCAAACACCCGTGTCCGGCTGCTTTTCCAGGCTTCATAAAATGATAGGACGGGAGAGAGTTAGACTGCCAGGTAAAACACAGGATGCCCAGCGGCATTTGAAATTTCAGGTCAACAGTCAAAAAAATTTTTTTTCTTTAGTATGAACATATCCGTGAAATAATCACATGTTCATGTTGCTAACTCTACAGCCCTGGCGAGATCCAGGCTTCTCAAACTCGGATTTCCAGGGGCCAGGGACAGGAGCCACAGTCCGGCCTGTGTAATTTGCAGGGCTCAGTGCAAACTAAAAATGGGGCCCCCGTGTCCAAAAAGCACGAGGGCTCTGCAGACGGCCTCCAAGCCCGCAGCATGTGACCTGCCAAGGTTGCTCCCGGAAGCTGGCCCTGTGCCCTGCGCTCGGTGGTTTGTTGTGGAAAAGTTTGAGTGGCCACGGGCTATCTTATCTCTAAGGTTCTCGTACATAAACTCTTCTTTGATCCCTTGGCACAGCGATCTTTCCACGTGGGCTCCGTACCTTGGCCTGCGTCACTCCCTTGCGTGACCAGGCGGTGGGGGTCAGTGCAGTGACGGTATTTCTCAGGCACTGAGCACAACAAGCCACGGATCCTAGTGAGGGGCGGGGCTGAGTCCGGTCCCTGCAGTGCCCAAAGTCTTCACCATCGACCACACCGCCCAGAAACACTGATGAACAAACACCTTTCTACCCTCAGTTCCGTGTCCTATCACTTAAAACACAAAACAAAAAACACAGCAGTGCCTAGGTGGCTCAGTCGGTTAAGCATGCAACTTCAGCTCAGGTCATGATCTTGCAATTTGTGGGTTTGAGCCCCGTGTCAGGCTCTGTGCTGACAGCTCAGAGCCTGGAGCTGCTTCAGATTCTGTGTCTCCCTCTCTCTCTGCCCCTGTCTGGATCGCGCTCTGTCTCTCTCAAAAATAAATAAATTTTTTTTAGAATACAGAAACTGGCCTTGAAAATTGTCCCAGTAAAGACTGACCCCATGGCCCTCGGGGAGTGGCCAGGACCTGCGTGTGCAGGAAAGGCAGGGGCTTCCAGGGGTGTGGTCTGTTGAGAGTGTGGGTCCATCTTGTGCGATTCCAGAACCTTCTGGAAGACCCCTGCTCCTTCTTCCTCCACTGCTTGTTAGAAGACATGAAGCTTTATTGCATCTTTAATTCTTCTTATTTCCTAAGCTGGATTGATTCCAGATAAGCATTCCTTTTAATTATTCATTAACGTTTATTGCCTTTCCTTATCAAAGGTGGTGGTGAACTGAAGAATTCCTTTTGGTTTTGTTTTTTTCTGCAACAAATCAGGGGGTGCTCTCCAGCCCTTGCTGTGTTTTAGCCCCTGGGGGGAGAATTCCTGGGGTGGCGGCGGACCTCCTCCCCGACGGCCACGCCGAGGTCAGTCTGGACCCCGGTGGGGCTGCCCTGTGAACAGCCCTGTCAGCAAGTCCCCCCTTCACGCGGCCACGTAACGCAAGATAGGACTCATCTCATTTTCTTTAATGTGGGCTTTTAGAGAAGAAAAAAAATCATTAACCATAATTAGGTTTATTTACGTTGCCTGTTTAAGCAGCTAATGTATTTATGTGCTATTGTCTGCACAGAGCTGGCCTCCGCAGTCTGCCCTGCACAGCACTGTGTGCAGGTGGGAAATCCCAGGACACCAGGACCATCTCTGACCAAGGGCTAAGTCTGTCCTTTATCCAGAGAGCAATTGGTCATCTCCCTTCTTCCTTCCGTCAGTAATCCACGTAATAATATCTTGTTCATATTTCCACACACTCCATCCCCACCAGAGACGGCTTTGGTGCCCAGGACGCAATGCACCGGCTCCAGCTCTGACGTACATTAGGCCGGAAGCCACGGCGTCCACTGCGTCCCCAGCAGACCACAGGACGGGGTCACACTCTTGTTCTTGCCTCTGGCACCGGCGGCCAATGACTCAGGTGCTCCGCCCACAGGTCCGCCAAAGCTCTAACCACGAAGCTGAGTCCCTCACGCAAGCAGAGTCGTGAATGGACAGGCTTGATAAGCTAGATTTGTTCACTCAGGTTTATACAACTTCCTCTCTTGTGTCTGTTGAAATATCAGCCCAGCACCCTGGCAAGAAGTCTATAAAGCAAAAACATGGAGGAGAGAGAGAAAAAGAAAGAACAGGACAGAAATGATGCTACCTAGGCCAACGTTTTGCCTGAGTTCGCTCATGGGTGACATGGTGGTAAACCTCCAGATTTCAGAAAATGAGCAGAGACCAAAAATAAACCAGACAGAGGACAGGGGAGAGGGGAGGCGAGTGGGGGTATAGCTCTGGGACCATCTGCCTCCATGTAGGGGTGGATGAAGCCGTTGGATTCCTGCAGATCTGAGGAAAGGGCCACATGGAAGGGCTCCCTGAGAGATGGGGACAGAAATCAGGCACACCTGGGCCTGGTCTCCCCGACTTACTAGCTGCTTAAACCCCTGGGGCTCAGGTTCCCCACTCAAGGGGGATCAGAATAGCACCTTCCCTACAGCGCAGTGCTGAACCTCAAATGGGAGAGTGCTTGGAGGGCATTTTGTGTGGTTCCCAACACAGAGGAAACACGACCTAAAGGCCATCATTCCTACCTACCCCTCTCTGTTTCCTGCCCTCCTTTCCCTTTGCCTTGAGCAATGTGGAGAGTCAGTGCTGAGTTTTTTGTGTTCCGGAGAAACTATTCACAATCAAATGAAAACAGTATCTCTTTTGGACTTAGATTCGTACTAAGAATTAAGGAAATGACTTTGCCTTCCATTCTGTAGGAATTTATAACCTCAAGCTCTGAAACAAGACAAGAGAATAATAACAAATTAAGTGGTTTTATGATACATTACGAAATTACTATATATACATTACTGAATATTGAGGAACAAGAAGTTTGTGAGATAGTCAGGAAAAGAGAAAACTGTGGGCAAGCGGTTTACTGTCGTTGCTAAGTTTAGAGCAATACAGACCACGAAGCATCACATACAACAGGAAATTGATGTCTCCAGGAAGAGGAAATTTGTGGGGGTCGGAGCCACTGAGGTAGGATTTCATATCGTCTGCTTGGTATTGTCCACTCACCGGTTTTCTGTCCAGCTGAGTTACAGCTGCAGGGGGGTAGTGATGGGCTGGGATCAGTAGATACGCCGCAGGATGGAGGCCGTCACGACCTGCCCGACCCCAAAGGGAGCCCACGCTCCGGGAAACCAGAGAGGTAATAATCAGGGTCGCATCAGGGAGGTCTGCTCTTCCAGCGGAGTCAGAGACCTCCTCGCTGACTGTTGGCCTCCGCATTCACCCTCATATCGGTCACGCAGTCTTCTGACCGAGCACTCTTTCCCAAGGAAGACTGAGCAAGACAGAATTTCAATACCTCATGCAAAACTCTCTAATCTTAGGAAAAACTCAAACACATACTCCATGGGAAGAGTGATGTCATATCCTATACAATCATTAGAGGAAGCGAGATGCAGTAGAGAAAAAGAGTATCCCACTTATCAGATATACGTATGTACACATATGCGCGTGCAGCCAGTATCCTCCAGCAGCCCAGTGTGCGTCACCTGGAGGCGAGCCCCCAGAACTCTCCCCAGGTTTTAGGCCACTGCCAGCACCTGTGGGTGGGCTTCTGTTCCGTGTTCTGGAACTTCTGATCTGGGGGCATCTGGCCCCTCCCTGGCAGCTGTGTTACACGTCAAGTCATGCTCCCCCTCTGGCCATGCAGGTGTTTCTCTAGCCGGGACACTCGGTTTCCCAACACACTCCAGCCACGTGGGGGACATCACGTTTCCATAGCAACTAATGTATTTCAACAGGGGGAAATGGAGGGTCCTCAACTATAAATAGAGTAAAGATCGAAGAAAATGAGTAGGAACACAGTGCGTGTGATGGCCATCTCGAGGCAGAGGGAGGTTGGGTGTTGGGCAGCTGTATCGTGAATTCCAGGCTGACTTTGTCTCCACATCAGTTCATGGCCAAGTACTTCGCTGTGTCCTGGGAAAACTGTTCTCTCCAGATACTCTTTTTACTGGATTAAGACAACAATTCCCAAAGACTCTGTAAAATTTTAATATTGTTGTCCGTAAATTACCAAGGAGAATCCAACGGAGGATGGGAATAACTGTCTTTCTCCATGATCCATTGTTTCTCAAGAAAACTGGGGTAAGGGCACCCGGGCGGCTCAGTCGGTTAAGCGGCCGACTTCAGCTCAGGTCATGATCTCACAGTTTGTGGGTTTGAGCCCCGCATCAGGCTCTGTGCTGATGGCTCAGCCTGGAGCCTGCTTCAGATTCTGGGTCTCCCTCTCTCTCTGCCCCTCCTCGGCTCACACTCTGTGTCTCTCTCTCTCAAAAATGAATAAACATTAAAAAATTAAAAAAAAAAGAAAACTGGGGAGAAAAGAACGAGAAAAGCCCTGTTGATTGGGTAAAGGCAGGCTGATAATGCGATCTGAGGTGAAGTTGCTTCCCACATACGCTCACTCACAACAGATGTAAGCAGGCAAATCCCAACACCTCAGTGACCCATTAGACCGTGTGTAGCACGTATTTCTCCACAGTCGCCTTTATGCACACTGTCTACCCTGAAGGGGAAAAATAATTACAGTTTAGAGCATCAATTATTCAACTAATCACAGAATCACAGGTTTGGAGGGACCTTGAAGGGCTTCCCGGCTTCCCCTCCAGCCCCCAGGCTGCGTTGGATTAGGCACATCCAAGACAGACAGGTTCCCTCCTGGTCTATCCTGATCAATTATCCACCAGGATAAACACTTCCGAACAAAGATTCTGCAGCTCCCCCTAGCTCCACCCAAGGCCTTCATTCCGTCTCTCACTTTGTAAATTTTTAATCCAGATGCTTCTGTGTCTTAAACAGAATCATAGCCTCAGAGAATTCTTGGCCAAAATCTTGCGATAGCCTTTCCTACTACATTTTAGTTCAACGTCTTCTTCTTTCATTGTCGGACACAGGGAGAGAATGTGTTCGTTGTTTCTTGTTCACGCTCTGCTGTTCCTGAATTTCTAGGTGTCCATATTTAGTGTCATTTTATGACAAAGAATGATATCTGCAAAATGTGGCAAAGTGAAAACACAAGGTCGTGTTTCTGGGAGAAAACTTACAATAAAGGGGAAACCAGGGCAGTGGAATAATTATAACCTGGCATAGAGCAGGCAGACCAGGAGGATGATGGATGCAAATGTTAATAGTGTCTCTGGATCCTTGAAGTAAGAGCTCAGGGTAGCCTGTTAGTCTTTCCCAATATTTTGAAAGCTCTGAATGTGTTTTGGAATTACAGCATTACTGTTGCAATAATAAAAAAAATAATAAAAAAGAACGAAAAGTTTTATTAAAGTCAAAGACCAAAGGGACATCAGGTCCTGAGTGCACACGTGGGGGTGGGGGGCGGATTCCGAAACATTAGGTCTGCGCTCTGCGAGCCAAGTGCTCCGGGGCCTGCCGCAGGAGCAGAGGAAGTGTGGCAGTTCACCATCTCTCACAGAATGAGCAACTCTCTCCACTTCCAAACCCCTGTTGGGATCAAAATTACAACCTAAATGACCAAATAGCTCAATGTGTGTTAATATCGCAAGATCTAAGTTTAGCAGGATTGCGTTTGGCAATCAATATGTCTATGATTAAGGTTTCCTTTGATGAGGGACAGGATGAGTAATTGTGGCTCCATCTTTACCAAGACCCATTTGCCCTTGTGTAATTACAAATCTTTCTAACAAATTGCCGCTTCCGAAGTGGTGAATACACATTTAAGTGAAGTCTTTGACCATCTGAACTCAAGAATTCCTAACATAATATCTCTACATGCTAGAGAGAGAGACCTTTTGGTTCAAATTAATCTAGTGTCTGAATCTAAGATGATTTTCCACCAGAGGGATACTCCTAAATTCAGTCTCTCACCCTCCTTTAGCAACGCCCTCCAAAAAGAGGAGGGGGGAGAAAGGGAGGAAAGGAAAAAAGCACTTGTCTCCTATTTATGTGTCCGTCATCCGTGGCCAACCTCATGCTACCATGGCGACACCACTGACCTCAGAAATGGGAAGGAATGTGCACCACGGACCCTCCTGAGTTCGGCGAGCTGGCTCCAAGTTACCCCCATACACAATTCCAAGGCCATCACTGAGGATTTCCGGAATTGCAGCCCGCCTATGAAAACAGAAGAGCTCTCTGTAACTAAAAATCATTCTACAAACCAAAGGCGATCTAAACAAGGGGAAAACCACGCTGTGTTCAAGGACTGGAAGCATCAACCTGGAAAAGCTACCATGTTGCCCCAAGTTGATCTCTGCGATTCCTAATCCCAACACCACACTGGGTAGATATAGACAAGCTTCTTCTAAAACTAACATGAAAAGGTAAAGAAGCTAGAACAGTCAAGACAGTTTTGAAGAAGGGTGAGGTGGTGCACATCACTCCAACTCGAGACTCCTTGACCAGCGGCAGGCACGGTGTGGGCAGAGGGACGGGCACAGACAGCAGTGGCGCAGAGCGGGGAGGCGAAGTAGACCTACACGGATACGCTGAAGCAACGTAATGGAGGAAAGATAGGTTTTCTTTTCAAGTTTTTATTTAAATTCCAGGTAGTTAACACACCGTGTCATATTAGTTTCAGGTGTATAATTCAGCTACTCACCACTCACATACAACACCCAGTGCTCATCACAAGCCCCTGTCACCCCACCCAGCCTCCTCTAGCAAGCCTCAGTTTGTTCTTTAGCACGGACAGTCCATTTGATGGCTTGCCTCTCTCTTTTTTCCACCAATGTTCATCTATTTTGTTTCTTAAATTCCACATACAAGTGAAATAATATAGTAGTTGTCTTTCTCTGACTGACTTATTTCACTCAGCATTATGCTCTTTGGTTTCATCCATGTCAGTGCAAATGGCGATTTCACGTTTTTTTTTTTTTTTTTATGGCTGAGTAATGTCCCACCATGTGTGTACCAATCCTCCTATTCCTTCATCAGCGGAGGGGCACTTGGGCTGTCTTCATTATCTGGCTACTGTTGATAATGCTACTATGAACATTGGGGTGCACGTGCCCCTTCAAATCTGTACTTTTATGTCCTTTGGATAAATACCTAATAGTACAATTGCTGGATCGTAGGGTAGTTCTATTTTTAGTTCCTTTTTTTTTAATTTTTTAATGTTTATTTATTTTTGAGAGAGGCATAGGGACAGTGTGAGTGGGGGAGGGGCAGGAAGAGAGGGAGACAGAGAATCTAAAGCAGCTCCAGGCTCTGAGCTGTCAGCACAGGGCCTGATGAGGGGCTGAAACTCACGAACTGCGAGATCATGAGCTGAGCCGGAGTTGGACGCTTAACCAGTTGAGCCACCCAGGCGCCCCAACTATTTTTAGTTTCTTGAGGAGCCTCCATACTGCTTTTCATTCCCACCAACAGTGCACGAGGGCTTCCCTTCCTCCACACCCTCGCCAACACCTGTTGTTTCCAGTGTTGTTAATTTTAGCCGTTCTGACTGGTGTGAGGTGATATCTCAATCTGGTTTTGATTTACGTTTCCCTGATGGTCAGTGATGTTGAGCATCTCTTCAGGAAGGACAGTTTTTCAAAAATGGTGTAGACCCTTGAGTTGGTTCCACATCTTGGCCAATGTGAACGATGCTGCTGTAAACACGGGTGTGCAAATATCTCTTCCAGACCGTTCGTTCAATTGTTTTGGATAAAGAAAATGGGGTCCATACACACAATGGAATATTCTTCAGTGTTAAGAAAGAAGGACATTCTGACACATGCTACAACGTGGCTGAACTTGGAGGACATGATGCTGAGTAAAACATGCAGGTCACAGGGGGACAGATACTGTGTGTTTCCAGCCATATGAGGTTCCTGATCAGTCACACTCTTAGAGACAGAAAATGGAACTGTCTTCACCCAGGCTGGGAAGCGGAGGAAACGGGGAACACTTTATTAATGGGCACAGAGCTTCTGTTCAGGAAGATGAACGCGTTCTGCAGATGGTGGGGGCAGCTGCACGTCCATGTGAACGTGCTCGGTGCCACTGAACTTCATGCCTGATAACGGCAAGATGGTGACTTTTCTGTCATGTGGTTTTCTTTACTGTAATTTTAAAAAATAGTGCTGGTCAGCAAAGGAAACCATCAGCAAAACTAAAAGGCACCCGATGGAATGGAAAAAGATATTTGCAAATGACATATCAGATACAGGGCTGGTATCCAAAATCTCTAAAGAACTCAACAAACTTACCACCCAGAACACAAATAATCCAGGGGAGAAATGGGCAAAAGACATGAATAGACATTTTTTCCACAGAAAACATGCAGATGGCTAACAGACGCATGAAAGAATGCTCAACATCACTATCATCAGGGAAATACAGATCAAAACCACAGTGAGATGCCACCTCACACCAGTCAGAACGGCGAACATTAACAACTCAGGCAACGACAGATGTTGGCGAGGGTGTGGAGAAAGAGGATCCCTTTTGCCCTGCTGGTGGGAATGCACACCGGTGCAGCCGCTCTAGGAAACAGCATGAAGTTTCCTCAAAAAGTTAAAAATAGAACTATTAGACCCAGCACTATTAGATATTTATCAGGGGATCAAAAATACTGACTTGAAGAAGTACATGCACCCCAATGTTCATAGCAGCACTTTCAACAATAGCCAAACTATGGAAAGAGCCCAAATGTCCATCGACGGGTGGACGGATAAAGAAGATGTGGTACCTATACAATGGGGTACTGCTCAGCATCAGAAAGAATGAAATCTTGCCATTTGCAACATCGTGGTTGGAACTGGAGGGTACAATGCTAAACAAAATTAGACAGTCAGAGAGAGACAAGTATCATACGACTTCACTCATATGAAGACTTTAAGATACAAAACAGATGAACATAAGGGAAGGGAAGCAAAAATAATATGAAAACAGGAGGGGGACAAAACATGAGAGACTGTTAAATACAGAAAACACACTGAGGTTTGCTGGAGGGGTTGGGGGAGGGGCGAGGGGCTCTATGGGTGAGGGGCACTGAGGGGGACACTTGTTGGGATGAGCACTGGGTGTTACAGGTAGGGGATGAATCACTGGATTCCACTCCTGCAATCATTAGTGCATTAAGTGCCAGCTAACTTGGATGTAAATAAATAAATAAATAAATAAATAAATAAATAAATAAATAAATTTTTAAAATAAAGTAAAATAAAGAGATAAGTAAGAAGTTGGAAAAAGTGGTGCTGGAAGTATTACATATAATGGGGAGGAAAGCTTGGCTTGAACTTCTCATTGCATAAAACATTTTTTTTCAATGGATTATTGATTTAAATGTAAACATAAAACTGTAAGACCTTAAGAAATAAAAATAGAACGTAGTTGTCAGGATCCAGGTCTGGGGACAGAGCTTTGAGACCTGACTATACAGCATGACCCCCCCCCCCCCCCCCCCCCCCCCCCGCCACACACACACACATACACAAAAAACGATTCATAAAGTGGATTTCATCAACATTAAAAACACTCACGCTGTGGAAATCCCCGTGAAGAGGATGAAAAGATAAACCTTGGTCCAGAGGCTACAATGTGCAAACCATGTCCGTGTACCCGAGAGAGAACGTATGAAGTAATGTGTCCAGACCTTGCAACGTGAGGTCTCATGCTTCCGTCTCGGCAGTAAGACTACAAATCACCCAAGTTAGGAATCGGGCAAAGACGTAAACAGGAGATACTGCTGGAAACAGGCACGTGAAGCGGTGCTCGACACCACCAGCTTCTAGGGGTGTGCAAACGGAGCGCCCCGTGCGATGTCACTCGTTGTGACTGAGGCGGACACCCCGAGTAGCGGGTGTCATGGCACCAAGCTCTGGCAAGGATGCGGAGACGCTGAGCCCTCGCTCGGTGCTGGTCGGAGGACCGTGGTGCGGCTTCTCCGGGAGGGAGGCGCCGGGGCAGTTTCTTGTAACATGGGGCCCGATCCCTACAACCCAGCAATGCTGCACGTGGGCATGTGCCCCGGGGAAACCAAACCTTCCGGGCACAAAAAACCTGTACGTGGAGGCTGATAGCGGTTTTCTCCATAATAGAAAAAAAAAAAAAAAAAAAACCTAGAAACAAACTCAATTTTTCTCAGTGGGTGAAAGGTTACCCAGCCGCGGTCCACTGTAGGAGCGCTGGTTAGCAGTAAAAGGGACCCGGGGATTCACGCAGCAGCCTGGATGGATCCTAAGGAAATGTTAACCCCAAAAGGAGATACGCTGCATGGTTCTGTTTTTGGAACATTCTCACAATGGCCCTAGAGCTGGAGACCAGGTTGGCGGGTGCCAGGGGACAGAGCTGGGGCTGGGCTCGGGGACCAAGGGGCAGCTCGCGAGAGCTCTTCTGTGCGGAGCGGGAAAAGACTCCGCAGTCTGATCAGGGCGCTGGGCACGGAAATCTGTTCACGGGGTAAAGCTGCGTGCCCTCCCCCACCACACGCATGCCCGCGTGTGGAAAATGGGGAGCGGTGCGCAAGGTTCGCCCGGTCTGGCTCCCAGCCATCTGCCGTGTCAGTGACCCTGTTTTGAACTTGAACTGCACTCTCGTAAGATTATGTCATGGCTGGGGGGGAGGTGGGCCAAGGGTACCTGAGACTCTCCAGAACTATTTTTATAACTTCCTCTTACTCTGTAATTATTTCTGAATGCAGAGTGTAAAAATTAATCACCTCACAAGCAGCACCGGGGAATGGCCGAGGGAACCACAGCCGGAGCGTCTGTAAAGTTCATCGGATCGAAGCCCTCTCGTTTCACAGTCTCCAGGTTTACCCAAGGTGAGGGACAAGGAAATCCTGTCATTTGTGACACCGTGAGTGGATCCGGAGGACATGCTGCTGAGCGAGGCGGCCAGACGCAGAAGCGCCGACACTGCAGATCTGGCGGCAGGCGGGTCCAGAGCCCGGAAGTGGGGACGGACCCAGGCGTCAGGTGGTCAGTCCCGGATGTGACGTCCTGCCTGGTGACCCCGGTTAACAGCCCTGAGTGTGTGCCTGAAGACCTCAGATGGACTCTCCTCACAACGCGCGTGCGCGCACACACACACGCGCGCGCGCACGGTAACGATGTGAGGTGACGGGTGTGTAAATCACCTCCGTGTGGCGACCATGTCACAGTGTATGCGATTGTCAAATATCACGTTTTACACCCTAAATACATACAATTTTATAGGCCAGCGATATCTCAATAAAGCTGTTAAACACACAGCTATTTTCATAAAGAATATTAAGAGAAAAAATAGCTTAACTTATTTAGGAAACACGTGGCAGTAACTTATTTCTAGGAGAATCGGGGCCGGGCGGGACCCAGCCTGCAGGCCCCGGGCTGGCTTCACAGCGAGCTCCTCCCGGGCCGACCCACTGACCCGTCTTTCCGGGGAGTCTCTTGGTCATTCAATCCACTTTTGCTGCACTCGAATCTGCAATAAGGGCTGAATTATGAACCAACCCCCTCCCAGCCTCTCAGGCCGTGGCCTTCTCTGCCTGGGCCGCAGATCTGAGCCGGGGGGACAGCGGGCGGGCGTGGGGGGTCCCCAGAGCCCCCTGCCCCCGTCCCACCGCACTGAGCTGAGACCCAAGGGCACGAAGACGGGCTGTTCCCTCGCAGCCCTGCTGCTCGGTGCCTCGAGGCTCTGACCCCACGTCTGCGTCCACGCCGGTCGCTCTGAGCAGCAGCCCCCGTGTCCCTCTGCACCGCCCACGACCTCCCACCCCCGCCGGCCGCGTCCCGCCATCGTGCTGGCTGGCAGCCACAGGCCGCTGAATTAGCTGAATAAATAACCTTCCAACTCAGAAACGCGACCCACTTGGCGAGGGGCGCACGGCGTGTGTCCCACGGAGCGTGAGAACACTGTCAGGACTACGCATCGCCTGCGGCGTGGAGACGGCCGCAGACACGGCCTGCGCGTCACGCCCAGGGCGCCCCTCGGGTCCCCAGACCAGCCTCCCTCCCCGCTCGGCGTGGGGG
Organism: Mungos mungo; assembly: GCA_004023785.1. Classification (NCBI taxonomy): domain Eukaryota; kingdom Metazoa; phylum Chordata; class Mammalia; order Carnivora; family Herpestidae; genus Mungos; species Mungos mungo. The sequence continues at coordinate 68,812 of PISW01006635.1, forward strand.
CGGCTCGTAGAAATCTGTCAGTATCCGTGTCGCCGCGACCCTCCTCTGGGAAGTAAGCCGGCGCGGGTCCCTCCTGGCTGCCCGTGTGACGTGTGACGGGAGGCTGTGAGATGCAGAGAGCCAGACCCCTGCTCCGAGGGGTGGATCCCTTTCCCTGGGGAGGAAACCGGCTCCAGGAGAAATGGCTTAGGTCTAAACTGTTGTCTTCCAAACGGCGGCTTTCAGGAAGGAAGTGTCCACGGTCCTTCAAGGGGCGATAAGGAGCAGACAGGCGCTGATCTGCGGGCACGGGCTCCGGCGCCCCGCGCCGCACCTCCCTGCGCGTGTGCAAGGGCGTAATTACCTTCTGTGCAAGTCGGTCCTTGGAGACTCAGCTGCCGCGAAGCGCAGAGCACCATCAGACAGGCATATGGTGCCCCGCCTCCCACGGCGATATTTTTATTCAGAAATTGCTGCACAGGCCCTGCATTTTGGGCTGCTGGATTCCCAAACCTGCCACGTGAGGCCCCCTCGGCCATGGTTGCATCTTAGGAGATACCTTTGGATACAGGGGGAAATGATTCATAATTGAACCAAAGAGATTCTCTATTTGAACTTGCCCCAGGGAACACCAAGCTCTTTTTATGAGCAAATTTAATGAATCATAATGAATTTCATCATATGCGGCCGTGCAGATACAGCATAAAGGAGCCAGGAAGGGAACCAGTCAGACTCAACAGGAAGAAACGTAGGGGACTATTTGTCAGGAATAAGACATGGACACAGACTGGTAAGAGGCCAGCGTCCCGTATGGATCTGAAATACTAAGAAAGGGAGGGCGGTGTAGAAAAGTAATTTTCAGCCACAACTGAAATGATTCTATGTACAAGTTATTTTGGGTACTTTTCTATAAGGGCTCTTAAAGGTCGTTTCCAAACTCGGTGTTGAACAGAAGAGAATTCCTTCGCTTCTACTCAAATACCCACTTTATGGTGTAGCCTTTTCCAGCTTCAAATACGGGGGCCCCGGTCCTGCAGCGGTGGTCTGGGGGCACCGGCCTAGCCCAGGGGTTCCCGAGGAACAGCCTTCCCCGCGAGGAACTTGCCGTGTGGAGGCGGGCAGGAGGCAGCGATGGCACGGCCGCTTGTGTGAGTGGCAGTGACGTCAGACACGGAGGGGTGTTTGCTGCCCTTGGACACAGAACAGGCGTCGTGGAGACTACGCTGAACCTGAGCGTCCTTCCTCTGCTGAGCTCAGCCCCGGGGGGGAGGGGGGCGCCCCCTGGGGAGACAGAGGCAGGAGCCGTGGGGGCAGGAGGATGGGGCGGGGTACTTCTGCCCCACTGCTGGCTGGCCAGCCCCCCCTCTGCATGGGTCACTAGGTGGCCCCGCCACTGCACATCCCTGGGTCATGCAGCGTTAGTGGGTGAGACATGCTCAGGCCTCATCGGGGCTCCGTGCGGGCGGCTGCGGCCGGGCTCAGGGGACCGTGCGTGGGGCTCCCCGAGGCCTCCCGAGTGCAGTGGGGAAGACGGGGCTGGCGCGCTCCCCGCTCAGGAGTCGGCAGCGCTTCTGGAAGGCTGCAGGCAGATTTCAGGGGGCCAGCGGGGCCGCTGCTCCGGGAAACTGCCTTCGGGAGAAGCTGGGGACAGGTGCCTGCTCACTCCTCCGTTGTACACTGTGCACAGCAGGCGAAACGTGTCACACGCAAAGCAGCCCCCGGGGTGGTGTCTGCAGCTTCTGGGCGACGCAGCCTCTGCACGGTCCAGGGCACGCCGCAGGGACTATAGCATCTAAAACAGGACACTAGAGAAAGTGGTGGGTGCTGTGCTGAGTGGAGCAAGGCCGGAAACGAGCAGAGCTCAGTGTAAGGTGATCACGGTGTTAACATTCCGTACGTGTCGTGAATCCCTCACTGTATGCAGAGAGTGATGATCTTTGTTAAAATAACAAAAGCAAAACCAAAAAAATCAGCACGGTTTCTCTCGTCCTCATTGAGCAGATGCTGAGCAACTTTACAGGATGGAGAGGTGAGGTGGGCAGGTCACTGGCTCGCGTGGCGCCCGTAGGGTCTCACGCTGGTCCTGGGGAAAGAGAAAGGGACCTCGGAGGAACGTTTGAAGACGTGGATCGGCCAGACCAGATTTCCCTGTTAGGACGACTGCTGTGGCCCCCCCAGGGGGCTGCTAGGATTTGGGGGGGATGGAGGGTCACGGGACTGGGAGGGGGCTGCCGTCTGTGCCCTGACGGTGACCAAGTGCAGGCGGCCACAGCGGCCACCAGGAGTGTGCAGGGCGACCAAGGTGGTCATGTGCACGGAACCGGCCACCACCGGCCACGGGACGGAAGGACTCCCGCCGCCCAGGTCACCCCCAGGTCCTGGTGTGAGCAGCGGGGGCCATCAAGGCCAGCTCCCGAGGACGAGCAGGGGGGGCACCCTAGCTCCCGGACACCAAACAATCGGCAATTTGAAGACTCAGTACGTGGAGAAACAGGAGGGTGGAATGTTTTTCTTTAGCTAACCCAACTACCGGCTCTTTGGTCTCTTGGGTGTGTCATTTCTTTGTGGGCATTTAGGAAATATATGGTTGTTTTCATGATGTATCTGCATTTCCGTCATTTATATGCCCCAAAGCACTGAAAGCTGCTGGCGATTCCAGATGACACATCTTCCTTCAAAAAGGATCCGACTTCAGCTCAGGTCATGATCTCATGGTCTGTGGGTTTGAGCCTTGCATAGGGCTCTGTGCTGACAGCTGGGAGCCTGGAGCTGCTTCAGATTCTGTGTCTTCCTCTCTCTGCCCCTCCCCCGCTTGCACTCTGTCTCTCTCAAAAATGAATAAACATTAAAAAAAGAAAGAAAGGAACAGACAAAGGAGGAACCCAGTAGAGTCCACGCCTCCCTGGGTGACGGGATCAAAGATGGAAGGTGCACTGGCCAGAGCGGAAGAAGGACCACAGAGCAACGAGGAAAAACAGGAAATGTCTGGGACACATGTCAGCACGGAGGTGCAGGTGTGACCGTCAGTGGACAAGAAGGCAGAGTCCGCATTGTTGGAAGGGACGGCAAATCCCCAGAGCACCCAACACACACGCGGCGGCAGACTGACCACAAACAAAGAGTGTTTTGCTGGTCTTGTTACTCAGGGATACAAGGGACTCAACAGGACCCCAAGGTGGATGATATGCTCTTCTTCCTGCGGAGAACGTGGGACAGTTGGTCCCCCAGAACTGCATTTGTGCATCGTATACGAGATAGAGCCCTGGAGGGGACCAACACGAGAACTGGAGACGTTTGTAAGCTTGGAAGGAGACACTCCCTTTCTTGTTTTAATTTGTGTGTGTGGTGAAAAACACAAAACATAAATTCACTGTTTTTACCCCTGCTAAGTGTACCCCTTGGTGGTGTTGACTTAAGGTACATTATGGTACCAGACGTCTGTTGACATTTTTCCTCTTGCAAAACCGAAGCTCTGAGCCCATGAAACAGCACACCTCCTCCCTTCTCCCCAGACCCCAGCCTCTGGTGCACAGGATGCTAGTTTCTGTTCCTACAAATCTCGAGATGTAGGCATCTCATAGAAGTAGAACTGTATAGTGTGTGTGTGTGTGTGTGTGTGTGTGTCTGCCTTATTTCACTCAGCATAATGTCCTCCAAGTTCATCTGTGCTGCAGAATGTGCCAGAGTTTCTTTCCTTTTTAGGGCCAAATAGTATTCCATTGTATGGATCCATCCCATTTCCTCACGATGGGAACGCCTCACCTGACCACAGTGCACTGATGACACTAAGGAATCAACACCGCAGACGCTAGGACCGCATCATTTCCCCGATGATGCTCTTCTGATGTTCCAGAGACCCGTCCCCTCACCACAGGGGTGCAGTCATTGGGCCTCCTTCGATTTGTGATGATGTCTCATGAGACCCGCTGTTTTGGTGACCCTGGCAGTTTGGGGGAGGGCTGGTCTGAGGTTTTGTGAGATGCCCCAGGTGGGGTCTATCTGCTGTTTTCTCGCTGGACCAGGGTTGGGGCTGTGGGAAGAGGCCCTCAGAGGTGCACCTTCTCAGTGTGCGGTATTCAGGGTGCAGGGTGTCGACTCCGCAGGGCGGTGGCACTGGTGACCTCGCTGTAGCGAAGGGGGCACGGACTCAGTGTGCGCCTTCTCCAAGTTCTGTCCACTGGAGCCACTGCTCCTGGAGACGAGTGTCAGGCGTGTGGGGACAAACGTTAGAACGGCCACGGCATTTAGTAACGACTTGCAGGGAGATCCTTGAGGCCCGGCGAATATCCTGTTTCTCCCTATTTCTCCCCCCGGCCTGGGCGCTCATCACCAGCGCGCCCTCCGCTGCGGTCGCGACCGTGGGGTCTCAGCTGACTTGTTGCTTCCCTCAGTCCTTCCGCGTCTGCTGTCTGGAATCCGCTGTGTGTTCCTAGAAGATAAGCATGGCCGCCACACAGCACACTGTGTAAGCAGCTGTTACCCACGTGAATCATGGCCGTGCTGCGGAGGGTGCAGAGAAGTTGTTCTGGAGGAAATCTAGAGGCCGAATTGATAGAAGATGGTCCCCGCCATCCGTACCTCCTGGCATCACTGGGCAACAGATAACAGAAGGTTAGAAGCTTGAGCGTAGATAACAGCTTAGTCTAGAAAGAAAGGAGAGGAAGACGGAGGAAGGATGGTGGGGACAGAAGAGGGAGAGAAAACCCAGTGTCCTCTCTTACCCATGCCGCATGCGGTCAGGACTCCGCACAGAGGAAGGGCTCCATGGCGAAACCGTGGCTGAGCGCCTTGGTTCTGGGCCATCCGGCGCCCCCCGTGGAACAATTACTCTCTTCTCTTTCATCTCCTTGTTGAGATGCCGATATTTTGTTTTCCCAAATTGCCCTCTGGTGGGCTCCTCTCCAAAACTGGTGTTTTTCTCCATTTTCTGATGATCTGTTGTGCTTGAATCTACCAGTGTCCAAGCTCAGCAACCCTCTTTAGTTTCCTGGCCTGACATCTCTGAGGAAAAGAACGTGGGTCACACTTTAGCAAAGCGCATTTGCTCTGAGTGGTCTGTGTGTGTGCCCGGTGTCCTTCCTGTGTGCTGCCGAAAGGGTGCCCATGGGTTCCGGGGCGTTTCTGTAAGCACGGAGCCTTGATAACCTGAACAGCCTGCACGGTTCTCACCGATTTACAAGAGTCTAAGGTGAAGCCTAATTTGTTCTGGAAAGTACAAAATGTAGAAAGTATCCAAATATGCTTTCTTTCTGTATAATTTATTAGAAAATGCATTTCCTACATTTTTGGCACAAGCTTTTCAGAAGATGAAACAATTATTCAAAATAAATCAACAGTAAACTATGTAGAAATCAATTTGACATTTAGTGGTTACTTCATTTCCATGAAAGCAAACTCATTTTTTAGAAAGATAAAAAATTAGTGATTTATGGATTCCCTAAATACAGTGTGAATATTTCTTCGACTTGACTTTTTAAAATGGGACTTCCTGTTTTCCTTGTTAGAAAGAGCAGATAATACTATTCTAGAGAAAAGTTTGAATGTTTTCATAAGTTAAAGATTCTCGGATTAAAATGACAGTCAAAGGGACTTTTGAATCTGAAATCCGGAAGTCATATTTCTGGCAACTACAGAATTAAACATTCATTCTAAACTCTGGATTTTCCTTAGCTATCAAAATCGCTTCATTTTTTCCTTTATACTTAAATTCAATACATTAGACACTCCCATACAAAAAAAAAAGTCCTGTTTAATTGGTTTATACAAAACCCCACTTTGGAAATATAGAAATAACAGTTCACTTTCACTTTATTGCTAAAACCTATGTTTAAGGTTAAGTACATAAATCATTCGAGTCTTTGTTTCCTAATCTGTAAAATAGAGCCCACAGAGAGCATCCCACAGACTTACTATAAGGATTAAAATCCATTAAAATCGACATACATCGTACTTAAATTTATATGTTCTATGACATATATATTCAACAATATTTAAATGTCTGCCACTCATAGCCTTAGAATAAAATTTTGTAATGCTATAATTGGGTTTATTTTTTTATCTTTTCTTTATGCAGCAGATGCTTTTGTATCCTTGTACATTAACAAAGCTGTCCTATTAAATACACCTACAGGTGCATTCATCTGTCCACGGATTCATGTAACACTTATTAGGCACTGACACTGTTCCAGGCAGTATTCAAGATGCATGAGACACATCACTGAGAAAAAGAAAGAAAATCTTTTTTTATATTTTAAATTTATTAAAGATTATATTAAGGTGTATTTGAGAGAAAGGGGGTTGGGGCAGAGGGAGACGCAGAATCTGAAGCAGCTCCAGGCTCCGAGCCGTCAGCACAGAGTCCGACGCGGGACTCATACTCATGACCCATGAGATCATGACCTGAGCCGAAGTCAGATGCCCAACCGACTGAGCCAGCCCGAGCCGCCCGAGAAAGAAAACCCTTGATGTCACAGCGCTTACCTGCTAAAGGAGGGGACTGTCAATGGGTAACAAATATGTTAAGTAGATGATGTCATATGGTAGAAAGCGTTAGGGAGTGCAGCCTGCTGAGGGTCCTCCTTCCTGACTGTGCACTACGGACTCGGACCCCATCAGAGGCAGAGACTACCTCACCGGCCCCCCCCATGGGCAAGCCCCTGACCCGGGACGGATCCCGGCTGGCCCCACTCTACTGCTTGAACCTTGAACCTCCACTGTGGAAAGTCCACGGCTCTGGGGATTCTAAGAGTTTCATGACTTGGCTCTTGCCGTGGACTGAATGTTTGTAGCGCCCCAGTTCACATGCTGAGCCCTAACCCTCATGGCGAAGGGTCAGGAGGTGGGGTCTTTGGGAGGTGATGAGGCCATGAGGGTGGAGCCCCCATGAATGCAGTGGTGTCCTTGGAAGGGAGACCCCGGGGAGCCCCGCCCCTCTGGCCATGCGAGCACACAGAGAGAAGATGGCGCCTGTGGACCAGGAAAGAGGTTCTCGCTAGACACTAAATCTGCTGATACCTTGACCTTGGACTGTGGACCACAGAGTGAATGAGCCCCCCAGTCTGAACAGCTTGTTAGACTGTTAGCAGTCTAAACAGACCAAGATGTCCAAAGGTAATTAAAGTCTATTCTATCAAGAAGATTGACCCAGAGATCGTTGAAATCTAAGTGGGTGGAGCTTGCAGTCACCCACGTGTGCTGTTTCCTCGGATAAGTGACCTGCTCCCTGCAGACACGCCTCGAGCCCTCCCCGTGGATGGGAGTCTCTCGCTAACGCTGCTCGGGCACCATGTGATCCAAGGGTCCGAAAACACTTGCAGGCTGCTGTGCAGTTGCCTCCCAGGTAAAGACGAGCAGCCGGCCAGCGGCCCAGGGAGGGCAGGCCCCACACCGAGGTGTGACTGGTGGTGAGAACCACCGGCTCCGGCAGGTGGGGCGGGGGTATGTCTGCGGCGGGCGAAGTAAGCAGCGGGAGGCTTCGTGTCTGTCTAGGGCGCGGTGCGGGGGGACGCCCCAACGACGCTGCTTGACGGTCCCCCTGAAGTCAGCGTCAGGCGTGTTCCAGGGGAAGCCCTGGGAGAGAGAACAGTGCTGTCGTCTGCAAAGCCTCGGCGCCCTTCCTCCGCTCGCTCTGCAGCCAGGGAGCGCCGCGTGCGAGTCTCGGAGGCCTCGGCCTGGTGCAAAAATAGCCCAGCGTCATGTGGCTTGGGGATTCATTTCCAGATCTGCCTGCTCCTTTCTGAAGGCATTAAATTGGGTTCTTTTCAGCCACGTTAAAGGCACCTAATTGCATAATTCATTCCACGCAGACTTTTCTACCTTTAACAATCCTGGCCTTATTGAAAGCACAAGCCATTTTCACCATGATTGAGCTAATACAGTGTTTTGTGCAAACATGACCCCTTTATCAGAGAAGATCAAAGTCATTATTTCTAACACACTTTCCCAACAACCGGCAAAGTAGGTGGGTGGTGAGTATTATTATCCAAGGCAGATGGCAGCCGCAAGGCGGGGTGCAGACGAAAATAGCGCTAGTTACTCTGACTCCTGGATCTTTCTCTTTCACCTTTCCTCCGAAGCCCGCCCTTCCCTCCTTCTCCGGCCCCGCTGTACGCGCGGCAGGGAGCCTGCAGTGAGTGTGGGGTACTTGCGCAGGCAACGGCGCCCACCTATGGGTACCTACGGATCCCGGCTCCCTCCTCCTTCCCTGGCCTCTTCATTAAAACTCCACCAGTGATGACCTTGGGGAAGCGGCTGGTTACTTGTTCATTGTCTTCGTCCTCAGGCCGCCATAACAAAACACCATAGACTGCGGGGCTTAAACCACAGACATTTCTTTTTCTTGGTCTGGAGACAGGCAGCCCAAGATCCAGGCACCCACAGGGACAGCTTCTGGCCAGGACTGCCCTATTGGCCTGTAGATGACCGTCTTCTTGTGTCTTTTCTTATAAGGATGCTGGTCCCCTCCCCAGGACCCCAGCCCCTTGGCCTCATGTAGTCCCAACGAGCTCCCATGGGGCTCATCCCCAAACACTATCCCACAGGGAGCTAAGGCTTCAACATTTGAATTTGGGGAGGAACGCGATCCGGGGTGTGGCACCCGTCTTCCTGCCGTAGAAAGAAAATCTGGAGTTGGGCCCCTCTTAGTTCACAGTGGCCCTGCCCAGTCTGGACTCCTCTGCCCTCGTGGGGACTCCTGCTCTTCCACACATGGCTCACAGCTCATCCACTTCATCACTTGCGTGCCGTGGGACAGTCCAGGTCCAGGCCCTCCTCCCCACCTCCTCCTCCACGTCCCCTACTCCAGTGCAGCCGCGACCTTGAATGAGTGGGTCCCCATGTAGGCAACTCATTGAGGGGCTTGACTTCCCTTCATATCTTTGCACATTTTGCTGCCCGGGCCCACGGCATCGTTCCTCCCACAGGCACCCCCAGGTACCACAAGATGCTTGTGCTGGAAAGCCACACCCCAGGCATGACCCCCGTCCCCCCAGCTCTGTGGCCACCACGCGGCTGTTTTCATTCTTCTCTGTGGCACCGGTACACGTTGCCCTCCACCTCTTTCCTTAGTTCTGGCTTCTCCCCACTTTCCTTCCGGTCTAAGCAGGTTAGTGGCATCCCAGTGAAAGTGCAGTCCTGGGAATGTTCCAGTGCCCTTGGCCATTGCGTTGTGTCCACTGGAGACACTTCACTTCGGAATGGGCCCGAGGATTCCCTGTGTCATCCCTACACACCCAGGCTGCATGCACCTGCTAGAGAGATTAGCCAAAGCTGATGGACCAACAGTGCTGGCAGTCAGCTGTGGGGCTCCCCTCCCATATTTCTTCATCACACCCTCCTCTTCACTCAGAAAATGCAAGCCTCCATGTGGATGTTCCCTTCACCTGTACACCCTTCCATACGGCCCGGCTTCATGCCTGCGCTCACTCTACTCCATTCTCCTACTCACCATGAGCGCCATTAGAGAACGTCTACGTCTACAGTCACTCTGCCCTCACGCTCTGACCTTCACTAGACTTCCTGTCACGTAGGGAGAATAGAAACCATTGTATAAAAAGTCGGCAGCCTCTCAGCACCCCATGTACCCAATCCTATACACCGCCACAGGCCCCTCTCCCTCGCTTCTTACCTCTTTCCCTCTTCCTACAGGTCGAACTTCCCCTGTTGTCTTCTCTCCTCCCCATCAGCACTCAAGTACGCTCTACCTCTCTTATATTGTAATAAGTACATTAAAATCTCTCCTGGCCCTTTGCTCTCTGGAGCCTGCCTCACTTCTCCTGCCCACATCTGAATATATTCAAAGAGTCTCACACACTTGCTTCTCCACTTTCTCATGGTCTCCCCATGTGTGTGCACCTGCCAGTCAGCTGCTGTCCTGGCCACAGCTTGTGACAGCCCCCGCCAAAGCCAATGCCGAAGACCCCCAAGCCCGTAAACCACCACTGGCCTCCAGGGTCTAGCACTGTGCCCAGGGCTGAGTAACTGTTCAGTTTCTGCTGAATGAACACATGCGCCTCTCTGAAGAGGCTCAAGCGTTAAGAACAGCATGTCTTTCGTCTTTAGTTTTCTCCCCTTAGACGGTTGGGTTCATGTATTTGTTCACGCGTGCGCTCATTTACTCATGTACTCAATCCACTGACCAACTCTCTCATGTGTCAGTCTCTGGTTATTTGCTGGAAAAATAAACTGAGTAATGTCCACAAGGATATTTTCTGGTGGAGAGAAGCGTGCTGGAGGATGGTATAAAATAATGTCCTTAAATATGTAACGGGTACACTCCTAAAGTTTTGCCATCCTTCATGATGCCGGGGGACGAAGAGAGAAGATAGAGTGGCAGGAGGGACTTCTAAAATGAAGAATTTCTGGGGAACTAGGTTTGGAGGGTAGTTACCACTTACCTCTTATAAAGGGATGGAGGCCTCGCGGCTCCCTGGTCAGAGTTCAAATTCCTCCAGCAAGTAAAGAAGTGCTTCTCCTAGACCCAACTCTATCCAGCCTCGTGTGTCCCGAGCTATTCAAATACAACCCAGTATTTTTTTTTATTTGTTCTTGAAGTTGAACACGATAAACAGGAAGTTTCCACATTTGCTACTGAAAATCGTTATCTATACCACAGAGCACAGGTACCTGCTTGCATACACTCCAAACTCTCTGCCTGGCCATTTCTTTCTGCCGATCACCCATAATGAAGCTGTGCCATATTCTATAGTGATTTTTAAACATAAAAACGTAGTGTCAAATAAGAAAAATTTCTTACCAAGGATGCCAACATTTATCATGACCGGGCTTGGCAACCAGTATAAAGCTTAGAATACACAGATTTAGCAATTCAATGATGTCAAAATAAGCCATAGTGATCACAGTTCTTTTCGGACACCTCAAATTTCCTTTTTTGTCATTCACACTTGGAATGGAATTTCAATCTTTATCCCTAGTTGTGCAATGGGTCATGGTTTCACAAGGGACACAAAAATTATAACAATCTCCATAGAAATTATCTTAATTACACACACACACACACACACACACACAAAACAACAAAAGAAGGGGTGCCTGGGTGGCTCAGTATTGGTTAAGCGTCCGACTTCAGCTCATGCCATGATCTCACAGTTCGTGAGTTCGAGCCTCGCGTTGGGCTCTGTGCTGACAGCTTGGAGCCTGGAGCTGCTTCAGATTCTGTCTCCCTCTGTCTCTGCCCCTACCCTTCTCATCCATTCTCTCTCTCTCTCTCTCTCTCTCTCTCTCTCTCTCTCTCTCTCTCTCTCTCTCTCTCTCTCTCTCTCTTTCTCTCTCATTCTCTCTCTAATATAAAATTAAGAAAAACAAGCAGAAGAAAGATGCAACTCTCATGCAGGCAAAGGTACCGTGGAATGAAACAGAGGCAGGGCAGCATCACTGTATATGACTGGGCAGCACGGACCAAAGAACAATGTTTTGACACTCAGATCAGCAACCCTGGGCTGCTCTATAATGAGGAACGGCGGTACATGACCGTTCCTTACTCCTTATCCATGTAGGCTGGACAGCAGGTGCTGACCTTTTCCAGCCTTGCAGTTACCACTCAAGTGGGTGGCATGCGTCGCGTGAGTTGAAGTTGAATCCATCACTAAAATTGAGGCATGTCTGGGGAGCAGCCCAACCCTAAGCCCAGTGACGTGAAGGGCTGTGGGGACTTGTAGGAAAGAACTCATCCCGTTGCAAAGGGCTGGAGAGCAAGTGGCTGTGTGAGGGACCGGACCTCCAGCTGTTAGTGAGGCAGGGGAAGTAACACCTGCCACGTTTACATTCTGTCCATTGTCCCTGTGTGAAGGCACAGGCTGTCAGCAGTAACTTAAAAAGATGTTTCAATAAAAACTCTTAACATTCCAGTCTGTCCAGATCTCCTCGGCCTTCGGATTCGCACGTGGGTGATAGAACGTAAGAACTCAAGCTTTCTTGGCTTCACCTAACCTTCCAGGTTGCTCCAAGATGCTTCTAGAAGTCCGTGGGGTGCTTACCTAAACACACGGACCTCCCTGTCGTTTTCCACACCACGCCTCGCTCTGATGGCCCATGCTCCTGGCCCTGCGGTGTCACTGTTGTCATTGCTGTCTTCCTGCGTGCCCCCAACAGCGTTAACCCTTGAGGTGCTGTATTCTGTAGACTACACAACGCTCTCTTCAAAAAAGGCAGTCATGCCCTTCATCCCATTCTTTTTCCACAGGCTTCCATGCCACTAATCCCACCCCTGCTGAGGCCTTTCTCTCCCCAGGGCTGGGCCAGAGTCTATCAGGCATCGCATCAGGCAAACACCTCATTCTAATGGCCCCCTGGGGACCCATTCGTTCTGGGCAAGTCCCTCATTCCAAGCAAATTAACTTGCAGACTAGACATTTGAGAGCTGCCCACTCTTACCGACTCACCTTCCAAGCTCAGACATGCCTGTAACCTAGAGTAAATATAAGAGAGGCGTTTTCCTTTACTCTGGAAGATGTTGGGGTGAACTCTCTCTGGTGTGCATGCAAAGAGCACTGGATTTGGAGTAAGGCAGCTCTACTACTTACTACTCTTGGCTGAGCTAAATAATCTCCCTGAGTCTCGATTTCCTAATCTGCAGATTAACAGCATCAAAAAGAGTTTCTACCTCATGGGACTTTATTTAAGCGAGGATTAAATGAGACGATACATATGAATATGCATATATTAAACTCCATAAATGTTAGCTCTTTTGCTGCCTTGATATCCAGTAATGGAGTATAACCTACAAAACCAAAAAGGTAGAATTCCTCTTCTTTGTCATGGAACCTTGGGCATCCTTGGTCTTCTGATGGCTCGGAGATGTGCCTGTCACAGAGCATGCCCACTTGGCCATGGGTCTCTCAGAGAATGCATGCCCAGAGTGAGGCAAGTATGCTGGTGGGCAGGGCGGTGCAAACGACAGAAAGAGTCAGCCAAAAGGAGTAAAGAAGCAGCAGATGCCACAAAGCAGCTGAGCGGACACTGGCCAGAACTGCTGATGGGCGCTTGTTGGACAATCTAGAAATGCTCGGGATGAGTTTGTAAGGCATCAAGTCTCCATGCAGCCCAGGAGCCAGTGAATGTGGGTACAGAGATGATGACGCCTTGGAAGACATGGAAATACCACCATTTCTGCACCTTCCAAAGTAGCCAGCCCACTACGGGAAGAGTCAGAAAGTGGGGTATCAGATTTTTATGCTACAAAACCATGAGAGACCACATCCGAAAGCACAGGGCTGTAGAGATGAGCAAGACTGCAAAGCCTCGTGTCAACACGGGTGGAGGGTCGGCTTACCGGAGTCCACAGAGATATCGAGGCGCGTCACAGAAGCGTTCCTGATGCGCGCATCCAGGAGTGGGGGTTTGGAGGGGGCTCCACCAGAGGATGACAGTTCCATCTGACAGTTTTAGCTCGGCTTTGACTTTCCCCTATTCTTTTTCTCATCGGCCTCCCTCCACCTCTTTTCTCCATCTGTCCCTTCCCTTTTTCTTCTCCTGCTTTCTGGTACTTCTGTCTCATAAAATCGTTCAGTATTTTCTCCTGGAACATGTAAGAAATTAATAGACGCTCTCTGCCTTTCATTTCTTTAGTCTCATCCTTTTACTGATGGTTGAATGAGATCCAACAAATAGAAAATGGACCATAGCGAAAATGGCAAAACTGTGCATAGTGACATTCTTTTAGCCAAAAACAAACAGAAGAATCAAATTTCCCAAAAAAATCTGAAAGCTTGATAAGTGACTGAAAGGAAAAAGGGACTGCCTCGTCAAAACTCGTGCTCGCACAGAACACTGGTGATATGGGAGCTGTAATCAGTAAAATCCGATATGGACAAAAAGTCGTTCAATGCATAACATATAATGGATGCTTAAACAGAAAAAAATATGATAACAAATGGAATAATCTCATGAAAAAATAACATTTTATTTAAATGCTACACAAAGTTTAGAAATGAACTAGATTGCTTTAATGGGATTCAGTTTCTCTATGCAAATTTGTCAAACTCGCCAAAAATTTAATTAAAATACATTTTTACAAAGATGTAATGTGTATGAATACAGAAGATCTGAGAGATTACAGACACATATACACAGAGATTGCAGTAATTATCTCTTCTAACACTGTTTTCGGGGTTTGCACACACACACACACACACACACACATTGTTTCGTTAAAGTAGAATTAAGTCCGTTACAATGGTAAAATTAATAGCTCCTTTGCATTTTGAATAAGACTACTAGCAGACTAAGACAACGTGTAGCACGTACTGAATCTCTCATCCAGAACAACTAAAGAGAAGGAATGGAACGTATTTGATGGGCTTGAAATCATTGCAGAGATAACAAGGCAATGAAGACGAGATCCAGGAGGATGTAAAACCCATCCTGATGGACCTGGTATTTGGAGACAGTCTTCCCCAAGGGCTTCTACTGATTTCCAAAAAAGGGGACTGAGAAGTGTGGAAGCTGAGCAGAGATTTGGTAGCCTCACAAACATGGCAAGCAAGGGGCCGATGCGCTGAATAGGCACCCAGGTAGCGATGGGGACCCGCACTCATGGGAAGCTCAGCTTAAAATCCTATTGATGTCACAATTGGGTCAAATTATTCCAGGGTTTCTACTGCCCATAGCCAATTGGCAAAAGCAATGTGCATTCTTTTGTTTGTTTGTTTGTTTGTTTGTTTGTTTGTTTTGAGAAAGATAACAGCATCCTGCATCAAATTAGATTTTTTTTTTCACGTACAATGTCTAACACTCAATCACAAATAGTAGACCACGTAACAAAGATATGTGCTGTGATGGGCAAGAGAAGCGGATGGAGGTTCAGAACACCAGTGCTATCAGGTCTGGTTCTTATGTTTATGGAGTTTGAGAAAAGTTAAAGAAAAAGAAGGTATCAAGAAAGGACCAACGGACACAAGGGCATGAAAACCAAAATTAACAATGCAATGGGTGAGTCTCACGGCAGCTGAGGAGAGGTGAGGAGAGAAGTAAGCTGGAAGATAAGCCAGGAAAAAATGTTATAAGTACTGCACCAAGAGACGGGGTGTAAATTGAGTTCCCGTGGGAAAGAGAGAAAAGGAGAGACGATTATCTGAAAAATTGCCCAAAATGACAGAGCGTCAAGCTGCAGTGTGAGAGGCAGATAAAAGCTAATCAGGTAAAATCAAAAGGAAACCACACCAGGGGCAGACGGGCCTCCAGACTTGTCCCCTGAAGCACAGGCCTTAGCGGTTACGTAGCATCGCTTGACGTGAGTCCCTCTGACTTCCGGTCTGCACAAGGGTGGGCCACCGCGCTTCCAGGAAGCAGGAGAAGATGCCGAAGCAAAGCAGAGGCGTGGGGCGTGTGCCCAGCGTAGGAAAGCTGCACCTGCTGTTGAGTTGGTGTGAACCGTGCACCACAGCTTCGTCAACACCATGCGTGGGCCACGGGGATGTGATGGGGGGCCAGAGGGATTTCCTCCATACCTCGTCAAAAATCATTATTAGAAAGAACAAAAACAAAAACAGGCTTCTGGGGGGCTCAGTCGGTTAAGCATCCAACTCTTGATTTCAGCTCAGGTGCTGATCTCATGGCTCACGGGAGCGAGCCCCACACCGGGCTCGGTGCTGACAGTGGGGAACCTGGTTGGGATTCTGTCTCCCTCTCTCTCTGCCCCTCCCCTGCTGAGGCTCTCCCGGTCTCTCAAAAATAAATAAGTCGACATTAAAAATAACCTTGCTAGGATAATTTTAGACCTCTGTGTACAGTTGATTTCTTCCCAAAGTCGTGCCCTCCCTTTGTGTTGGAGACTAGGTCTCTAGTAATCAACAATAACAGATATTTACAGCCTACCGTAATGAGAATACTGTATTGGACAAATATCAACGCATTCCAGACACGAGCAGGGAACATCAAGAAAGTTAGCTGGCTGACGCTCTTTATCATGAGCAATTCTGTCACTGCAGGACCTAAAGGCACCCTTGGACTCATGCAAATCAGCATCAAAGACTGTTTCCTGAGCACCGTGGCAGGTTTCAGAGAGCAGATGAAGGCTCAGTGCTCACTCACCGGCAGCGTATGATCGGTGGCTTAGATTATTCCCATTTGTTTGGCTACTGACTGTTTCTCTGACTTTTGCCAAATTCATCTAAATGTGAAGTTTATTGAAAAAGTGGAGTTCTGAGTGATTTTTAGACAGGGAAAAATACCGAGCAGGACCCGCAGATCGGGTGGCATACCGACCTGCTGTGGAGGGCGACGCACCCCCGCTGAGACTTCGGCCCATCAGCAGTCTGGCAGGCGCTCAGAGCCACCTGTGTTTCTTTCTTTCTTGCAACTGAACCAGCCAGATTAATTCTAACTTGGTAAAAAAAATCAAAGGGTTTACAACCAGGCACCCCCCACGCCCTCTCAGGATAGCTCTCTAAGTCCACTGTCAATTTGCGTTTCTCCCCGGCCCCTACAACTTACTCTGGAATGCTGGTTCCTATGTACGTCATATTTATAAAGAGAATAATTCAGGAAAGTGAGTTATTTTGATGGTAGATTTTGCTCAGGAGAAAGGTTATCATGTATAGTCTGTTCGTATCAAAGGCAGGATCCAAGTCCTTGTTCCTTCTTTGCTATTTATGGAGAGATGTTCTTTCTATATGGTACCTTTTTTGCTTGTTTTTGACTCCCTATTCCTTCCTTGTAGATATTAGTATGACTGTACTGAATTCCTAAACCTCAGCTCACAGGAAGCTCGTTCCTCCACCATGAAGTGTCTCAGGCATCACAGAAAACATACAGAAATACTGAATATTGAAATATACTCATAACCATTAGAAACAATACTTTGCATCATTACCCCAGGGTGTACTATTTTAAAGAACTGAAGTCATACAGTTGCAGTCCAAATCTGCTACATAGATTTCTCCAATTCTTTGTATTTTGTGCTTTCTGGGTGAAAACTTTATGATGTTAATATTTAATTAGCCCCAATAATGCTTTAGTGTTTACTGAATATGAGGGTATATATTCATAAATAGTATATTAAAATTTATATGGATGGTGTGAGGCTGAAAATGTCATTCTACATCTTGTATTTTCCATTCAGTAGCTTCGGTGGTCTATCCATTTTGATACCTGAAGCTCTAAGTCATTCATTTTGACCACAAGAAGAATTCCACTGTATGAATGTACCAGAACGCGAGCATCCTATCCCCTGTGCGTGGACCTGCAGAGCTGCAGGGAATGCTCTGTTGTGGGTCTCACCGTGCGCACGTGCCTAACAAGAAACACAGTTTCTGGTGCACAAGGTGTGGACCTTCCATTGTATGAAGTCTTTCCAGATTGCCTCCCAGAGGAGTGGCAGGACCTCACGTGAGCTCTCAGTGCCTGTGTGTTAGCCTGGCCAGATGGTGACCGGGCAGGTGGCACTCATAGCTCAATCAGTGATTTCCACGGCAGAGCACGCTGACCTCTGCCCACAGAAGACCCTGATACGGAGCTGGAATATGTTGAGGATTCGTGTGACAAAATGTTTAATCCCAGTTTCCATGATGGGGCAGACGAGTGATTAACTGGTGGACATGTATCCAAAACTCATCTATCAGAAAGTCAACCCACTTGGTTACAAAATTGAACTGCTTTTGGTAAGTTTAATTAGATTGTCACCGGCCAGGCCCTAGAGTTTTATTAATTTAATGGCAGTGAAACTAAATGATCCTACTCTTGTTGGAAAAAAGTGCCTGGTTGTCTTTGAACAAGAACACTCGTGCGGGAGCCCAGAGAGACCCGCATCACTGCTGCATATCTGGAGATGGGCAGTCACCCTGCGAGGGGAGAGGGCCCTCGGGAAAGGCCGGAGACCCTCCGAGGGCGCAAGGGAGGGAGACCCCAGGGCTCACAATCACGAGCCCGACTCTGGCCACACACATGCAACTCCTGAGGGCTACTCTGTGCAGCCTGGAGCTGAGGCCAGAACCTCTTCATTTGTAAAATGGGTCATAGTAATTCTGACTGCGAGGGTGTGTCCTGAGAGCTCACTGCGAGAGGTGCTCCCCACGGTGGCAGGTGCTCCCCGCAGAGGGAGGTGCTCCCCGCAGTGGGAGGTGCTCCCCACAGAGGCAGGTGCTCCCGCAGCGAGAGATGCTCCCCGAGGCGGCAGGTGCTCCCCGCAGCGCCTGGTGCACGGTCGGTGCCGCCCGGACGGCCGCTCTGTGCACCCCTTTACATCACAGGGAGAGCGTGGGTGGAAGTCAGGCTTGTGGCTCGTGACACACAGTCCCGCATGTGAGGACGTTGGACATCGAGCGAGCATTTTGCACTCCTCGCCCCTGGAGGAAGGGACCCCAGGTGTGTCTCTGCAGCATCTCATCTGTGGCTGGTGAGCCAGCACCAGGAAGCACAAAACCCCCCCAAAACTGGAGGCACAGGACTGACAGTGAGCAGAGCGGAGCGACCCTGCCCCCTTTCCTGCTCATTCAGGGGAAAGCAGGGAGCCTCGCGGTCTGCCTGCCGATCAGGTAGGAAAACGGGCCCACACGGCAAATTCCCACGGGAGTTTCATGCTTCACCAAGGCCTCACCACGTCCCCTCATGTCAGCCGCCCGTCCTTGGCTCGCGGCTGGATGAGACGCTGCACTTGTTCAGAGCCCTGGGAACACGAACATGTTTCTTATACTTGATGTCTGACCTTTCCCATCTGCTGCATTACAGCATTAGGAGCCTCCTCAAGTCTTCTCGGGATGGAGGCTGAATATAAATGAGTAAACATTTTATCGCGGTTCTAAACAGTCCTATCTTCTGCCTTCCTGGAGGAATGGCGTCAGCCTTGGGGGTGACGGTGTTGAGTAGATTTTCAGTGTTCCTCGTATTGTGATGTTTTGACATCTTAAAAACCTTCCCGGCTGGGAGACGCTGTCCTCCCAGGGGGCTGGCCAGTTCTTATAGAGAGCAAGGGGCCCAGCCCGCTGTGCACCTGTGATCCGCAAACTGCCCAGTCCTGAGCCGGACCCCATATGTGGCCCGTGCGCCCCAGGGGGGATGTCCCTCTGCTCCCATCATCTCAGGGTCAGGAGCCGGGTGTTCAGGGACAGCCCTACCGCTGGAGCCCACGGAAGTGTTCATGAGAGCCTGTCCAAACCCTCCCTTCCCCCCGCAAAGCCCAGTGCAGGCCATGGCCAAGCCTCCTGCCTCCTGACCACCTGGGCGTCCCCACGTGGCCCCGAGTGGTGGCCACACCTCCCGCCGCCAGGACCAGGACGGGTAATAAGCTTTGCTCTCTCCCGAGTCTGTCCTGCATCTCTCCCCATGACGGCCTCCTTCCGGATCATTCCCTCCTCCTGACGTGTTTCCTTCTCCTTCCCCGTGAGCGCCCCTGCTCAGATGCCTGACGGCCGGCTCTGCGCGCCCGGTCAGGACGAGGTTTGCCGAGTGCGCACCTGCCGCCCGCGCTCCCCTCCGCCCTGTGGCTCCACCCTCCACCCGTGCACTTGTGTCTCTCGTCCAACAGTCGGCATGTTGTTCAGTCTGGGAACTTTTCATTATTCCTGCCATGCTGTTAGCATATTGTGGAGTCTGCTTCTGCCTCCAGATGCTCATGTTTTCAAAATCTTCACTTTAGCAAAGTGAAATCTCTTCCTGGTTCTCTCTCAACCGCAAGTGGGAAAAAAGGGTGGGAATCCTTTTCTTGGAACGTTTTCTTGGGATGTTATTCGTCCCAGGAATCCTCGTTGTGATTTGACAAGGAGGAGACTGGTGCCAATGTCGTACCCCAGTGGCCTTCTGGAGGCGCCACACGGCAGGTGTCACACGGAGAGCAGGTCCTGCCTTCTGGGAGATCCCGCGGTGTGACGCCCGCTTCTGAGCGCCTGTCCCGCCCAGCGCACAGTCCAGTGCCCCAAGGCAGAGACAGAAGGTGACCCTGCTGAAGAGCAAACCCCAAGCACTGACTTCACCACCAAACCAGGAGAGAGACCAGAACAGTCCCGTAGAGCCACTGTCCGCCCCAGGTTCCGCCTGGCTTTTGTAAAAGGACAGTCCACACATCAAAGAGCGTAGGTACGTTTGGGTAGGGGCCACCAGGGATCACTGCGGGGGGATTTCCCCTGGGGCGCCGGCCCGTGAGAGCCCCGGCCGCTCGCTGGGGGCCGTCCACGCCCGCCTGGTATTGCTCCTACCGTGCGGGCACCTTGCTAACCCCGAACACCAGCGTGAGGGTGGACGGCGTCCGCGCCCCACCCGCTGTGCAGGGGGTGCCCCGAATGTGCTTCCCCCATGTCCCCATCTGCTGGCCTCCTGTCTCCAAGCTCGACGCCCCACACCAGGGTCAGCAGCATCCCCGGCGGCTTCCGCACCTCGGCCACGCAAAAAATGCCCCCATCCAAGTGTCATCTTCTCTTCTCCCCCCCTCCTTCCTTCCCAAAGTAAGAAATGCAGACAATTTAAAGGTGAAATATTAGACAAAGGAAGGCCTGAAACAGTCACCCACCCCGTGCTGCCCTCCTCCCTCTGACCGCACCCCAGCGCCTGTGGCTCCCCCTGCCCCCCCCCCCGCACCTCCCCTGCTGGCTGGACCTTTGGGCCGCTTCCTCCAGGCTTGCGTCGCGTGTCCGGGTTGTGCTCGGATCCGGCTGGGTGCGGAGGCAGGCATCGCAGATCCCCGCCCTGTCTCACGCGGGAGGCAGTTCGAATGCCCGCGTAGGGCAGGCTCAGAACGGCCATATTCTGACTATGTAGCTACTCATCTCCAGTCCAAGTCCTGTCCTGGGGCTACAGTCCCTTTCTTGTGCTTTGTCTTATTTTCCCTGAGGCTAAGAGCAGCCTCTTTTCTTCCCACTTATGTTTCCCACTTATGTTAGTCTTTCCCCATCTTTTGTCGCAACCTTCAGCCCCCCCTTCTTGGAGTCCTGGACGCCTCTCTGCAGGCACCTTCCTCCTGCTCCTCCTGGCCGCTCTCCTGCCAGCCGCCTGATCCCCTGCTAATCCGGAGCCTCCGCCTGCAGCCCTGATGGGTGCTCTCACTCTTTACTCCTTGAGGCTCCATGCACGCATTTCCTGGGAGCTGGTGAGACATGCAGGATCTCGGGCCTGTCTCCAGCCTGACTCAGGCCCAGAATCTGCCTCTCAGCGAGATCCTGGGGCATGCTCGTCTGTGTTATTCTGAGAAGCCCCAACTGGGAGCCACCTGCCAGACAGACCCTGACAGAACCGTCTGCTCGAAGAGCCCAGTGAGGAGCTCCCCTCCACCGGCACACGGCATGGCGTGTGCCTGAGTGTCCATAACAGAGGGTCCCTGCACCTCTCAGTCTGTCAGCCTCAGAGCTGGCCTCTGTGTGCTAGAGAAGGGGGGAGGAATGTTGGTATCTGACTTTTTTTCAGCTTTATTCAGATGTAATTGATAGATAAGAATTATATATATTTAAGGCGGCCAACTTGACATTTGGATGTGAATAGACACGGAAATGGTGACCACAGTCAAGCTAGCTTCCACCCTCTTTGCAAATGTCAAGTGTGCGATACGATGGTGTTACCCACGGTCCCCAGGCTGGACATTGGTCCCCAGAACTTACTCATTCTGCATCGCTGGAACGTGGCATCCTTCGGGCGAGACCTGGAGGAGATGGAAGGCTCACCCACCACTTCTGGGAACGTAAGATAACGCAGCTGCTTTGACAAACAGTCTGGCAGTTCCTTCGGTGATCAAACGTCAGAGTAAGCACACAGCCCAGGAACTCTCCACTTTGACTTGGGCTCCCAGAGAAATGAAAACGCATGTCCGCACAAAGCATGCACATAAATGCTGATAGCAGGGCTGTTCCTGACAGACGGAAGGTGGGCACAACGGGACGCGTGCTCTGTCCGCACAGTGGAACATGATTCCGCCATGAGGAGGAGCGAAGCACGGGCCCATGCCACCATGTGGACGCACGTTGAAGACATGATGCCCAGCGGAGGAAACCAGGCACAGAGCACCGTGTAGTGTGGGACTCCATTCACCCCGAAGTCCAGAGTAGAGAAATCAACAGAGTCAGAGACCTCTATAGTGGCTGTTCAGGGCTGGCATCTGGAGGGGGTCAGGAAGAGAGGCGGGGAGACTTGAAGGACCCCGGCTTTCTTTCTGGCATGACAAAATGTTCTAAAATTGACCGTGGTGATGGTTGTACAGGTCTGTGACTAACCAACGGCCACCAGATGGTACAAATAAGTCCAGCGCCTGGTACTTGAGTTCTGTTTCCAGAAAGCTGATTTTTAAAAAAGGAACAAGAATGTTGGGGCCCCCCTGACTCCATGCCTGAAGCCCATGGAGCGTGGGTGGAGGGCAAGCCGGGGAAGGGAATTCCCGGTAGAGCTGGTCAGCTTAGGGATGACCTTCCTCCACACCGCAGACTTCTTGGGGAAGCCGTGATCACAGAGGCGTGATCCTGGGACCCCTAGCATTACGTACCCCAAACCTGTCCGTTCCTTAGACGCCCTTGTCGTCTTCCGTCGGCATGTCACATACCGTCTTAAATGGCGCCTGGATCTCTGGTGCACCCCCATCCCTGTCTTCTCTTTCTGATTTTATAGTTAATCCTGGGACTTGGGGAAATATACTTCCGTTCTTGCTTCCTAATTTTCTCAGCTGGACATAGCAGTGGGTGCCCTACGGGGAGCTGTCACAATCCAGGCCCAGGAAGTGCCTTAGGACAAGAAAGGAATTCTTATGCGCACATCTTAGGGCTGGTTCCTTCAGATTCTTTCCTGAGGGACTCAGAGGAGAGGCGTAAATATTCATGAGGCTTCTGCCATCACACAAATATTGTTCCATATTCGTCCACAGCAGCCCGGCCTCTGGTTTAAACCCTGCTCTCCTGATCAACTGCATCCCGACGGCCAGCTCCAGGGTTAGTTAAGATACACTTATCTTTCACGTTAGCACATCATAAGTGGAACAGGAGGCTCACGCATCTCTCTTGTTCCAACTAGACCTTTGAAGATGAATCCTGAGTCTAGAACAGACGCCAGCACGGGGAAGAGCAGGCCCCACATTCGTAAGGATGTCAGGATACAGTTTTGAAAGTCCTGAGTGTCTCGCTCTTACTTAATGGCAGCGTCCCTGCAGAGCTGCCTCGGGAAGCGTTTCAAGCCCCAGGCTCTGTGCAGGCTCCGCAGAGAACAAGCCTCTGGGTTCCGAGGGCAGGTCACCATCCCCGCGGGCACATCAGAGTCACATGAGCTTGCTGCCGTTAGTCGCTCTGATACTTCAAGAACCGAACAAACAAAATACAAAGAGCTCGAAGAATCTTCCTGTTTTCTTCGTGAACTTTAGGAAACCCTGTCTGACAGCGTACCATGCCATTAATGTCATCCATGAGACAATGCGTTCATTCCTTGGCTGCCCAGACAATGATTTCATTGGCCCTGGTTGCCTTTTCTTAAATGTTTATTTAGTTTTTGAGAGAGAGAGAGCAGGGAAGGAGCAGAGAGAGAAAGAGAAAGAGAAAACCCCAAGCAGGCTCTGCACTGTCACCGCAGAGCCCGACACAGGGCTCAATCCCACGGACCATGAGCTCAGGACCTGAGCCGAGATCAAGAGTTGGACGCTCAACCAACCGAGCCACCCAGGCGCCCCTGCCTTAGTTGTCATTAAAAAGCACAGACCCATCCTTTTACCACGAAGAGGGCAAAAAGACACGGCCATTGAGTCCAGTCCCCTCCACCTCACGTTCAGCTCCGCGGAGTTGATTGTGGGTCTGCTGCGATGCCTTGGGAGCATGTGTCTCTGCAGGCCACTTGTCCATCCCCCCATTCATGGGCTCTTTCACATGGAAACTAGAATGAATACGTCCCCTTTGTTGGACCATAAAAACTGTCAGCCCACAGGCCACCCTGTTTTTACCAAACACCGGCATATAGAGCTACTGCATGAGCCGATGTCCGCGGACCCTGCAGGAAAGGCGGGGTGAGCGCTGCTCTGCATGTTCAGAGACCTGCAGTGTCACTGTTTTCACTCCAGATGCTTGAAGTTTGTGGCCACTATTTACTTTGCTGGGAAACATCGTTGGCCATTTTTAAAGGGGGAAAACTTGACTCCATCATTAACAGCTGCCTTAGACGGAATGCATGTGTCCCCCCAAACCCACATGTTGTCACCTAACCCCCCGGGTGATGGTGTTGGGGGTGGGGCCTTTGGGAGGTGACTGGGTCGTGAGGGTGGAGGGTGGAGAGGATGGACTTAGATATAAAAGAGCCCCGGAGAGCCCCCTCGCTCCTCCCGCAGGTGAGGACCCGTGAGCCAGGAAGCAGGCCCTCACCAAACACCGAATCCGCCGGCTCCCGGATCTTGGACTTTCAGCCTCTGACGCTGTGAGCGATCATATCGGTCATCACGCGGCGTCTGGGTTCCGTCCTAGCAGCCTGGACAGGACAGACAACGGCTCCGAACCCGTGCAGAATTCAGAAGGATCACCCAGTAAGGATTCAGAGGACAGTATATAAAAATACGTTACCTGTGGGGCTCCCGGCTGGCTCAGTTGGTTAAGTGTTCAATTTCAGCTCAGGTCACAGTCTCACGGTTCATGGATTTGAGCCCCACATCGGGCTCTGTGCTGACAGCTCAGAGCCTGGAGCCTGTCTTCAGATTCTGTGTCTCCCTCTCTCTCTGACCCTCCCCCACTCAGTCTCTCTCTCAAAAAAAACATTAAAAAATTTTTTTAAATATATGTTACTTGTAAGCCGTGGCTTCTCTGCCTTCCAGAACTCATTTCTTCTTTAGCGCTGCATTTGGCTTTTTCAACACGCATCTCACTTTCTGTCTGCTCTGATGCAAGAAGGACGTCACCCTGAAAAATACCTTTTTCCTGATGTTTTTGTCATAGGTAAGAGAATGGCCACTTCCTCATTCTTACCTGCATTATCCCTACGGCATCGAACTGCCACCTCCCTGTGTGACCTCACTCACCTTCGCTCTGGGCCCGTCGCCGTCGCTGGGATGTCAGTTCTGTCTATGTCCGTCCTCTGGCTGCTGGCAGATCTCCAAGAGCTCCTGCCGGTGAGGGTGTTGCCGCGCCCGCCTTGGAGAATCGGCACTCTCTCGTGGCATCGTGTGTCTGGTGTCGCTAGTGACAGGAGCCCAGCCCCCACGTGCACACCTGGCGGGCTCGGCAGGATGCACCGGGGAGCCCGGGAGCCAGCGTGGCCCCAGAGAGGGCCAGATCCCCCCGCCTGGAGGCACCACCTTCTCCTGATTCCCACTGGGAGTCCTCACCGTGCTGGGGGGAAGAGGGGGTGTCTGTAAGAAATCGAACGGACGGCCACGCGGCAGGACGGCCTGAGCCTCGCGCGGCCCCGGGGACCTGATGCTCTGCTGCCTTGCGAAGTCAGCCGCAGACTCTATCTCCCATCTGCGATACGTACTCGGAACAGACCGGAAATGAAGTATATTTCTTTTCTCTCTCTTGCAACGCATAAGCACCTTGCAGGATGCCTCTGGTAGATGGAGACTGTGAGTTTTATCTGCAACATTTCCTGGGGAAAAAAATGCAGCACAAATGTCATCAATGAAGAAAGCTTTGGAAGAGGCGTCGGGCTGTTACTTGTTAAATGCTCTTTTTCCCAGGATGCAGGAGAGAAGATTGCTGAGCCAGCTGCTGTGGGGAGATCATTATTATTCTTTGCCAGCACCTAGGAGTAAAGGGAGATAATTTTTAAGACGTAGAAGACGCCCAATTCCAGGAGATTTTGCTGATTAATTCTCTCACTGCTTTCATTCAGGCTGCTTGCTTGATCTGGAAATGGGTTTCTAACTAGAAAAACAGCACAACACGTGACCGTCACAGGGAGAACATTCTCAGACCTTCTCTGCCCCTCGGCTCCTTACGTGGGAAGACCCTCGGGGCTTCGCCCTGCTCCCCGCCCTGGCGTGGTGAATGCGGGGTGCTGTGTGCCCAGAAAGCCCCCTGACAGATGTCTCCCCCGGGCTGCAGAGGACAGAGGCGGGAGCTGCGGCGTCACCCTGCTGCCGGCTCCCAGGGGCCTCGCCGCTTACAGTTAACAGCATGGAAACAAGCCACCATTCACCACGGAGGCTTATGAACATCATTCAGCTACAGCAAAGTTACTTAAAAATAATCTGGACCGCCCGGGGGCTCAGTCGGTTAGGCGTCCGACTTCGGCTCAGGTCCTGATCTCACAGTTCATGGGTTCGAGCCCCACGTCGGGCTCTGTGCTGACGGCTCAGAGCCTGGAGCTGCTTCGGATTCTGTATCTCTCTCTCTCTCTCTCTCTCTCTCTCTCTCCCCTTCCTCCACTTGTTCTCGTTCTCTCTCTCTCAGATCTGCCCGCCCCAACATACACACACGTGTACACACATGCACCTTCCAAGCCCAGAGGTAATGGAGGGCCCGGACGGACAGAAATAGCGTCTGATGTGGCGTTTGCAACCGGAGACACTCAAACTCCCTCGGGGGCCGGTTGCATTCCAAGCACTGCGCTCGTGGAAGGCCGCCGGCCTGGGTACACCGCGTGCGGGCGTCCGAGTCTCGGTCTGCCCGCCTGTCAGCCAGGCCCTCCTAAGACCCGCACCGCGTACCTTACAGAGTTCTCTCGGAGATCCAAGGGGACAGGGGCTCTCAAGTTGCGCTGATAACTTATAATCTATATCCAAACGTCGTAAGGTTTATTGTGACTTGGCTTCAAATGAAGAGGGAGTGTCTTACGTATTTGACACTCCAGGTACGCGGGGGGGGGGGGGGGTAAAACAATGTATTAATAGAATTGACCTGTTGTTTCTACTTCCTACCTGAATAGTGGCTGTTTCTTTTCCAGGCAATGCAAGATGAAAACATACACCCTATTTCTCTTTTCTTAGCAAGAATAACCACAGTTTAGACTTTGTTATTATGCTTATAAGAAGTAATAATATACTTTTATGGGCGTGTAAAACCAGTAGCAACTTACACCCATGAGAGCTTTCTGCTGACTAGAGGCTTCTGTAAGCATTACACAGATTAACTCCTTGATCCTAACCAACAACCCTATGTGTACCCTTCTGCCCATTTGCTGGCTGGGGAAACTGAGGTGTGGGAAATTTAGGGAGGTCGTTGATGGGCACAGCTCGTAGTGACAAACCCAGGACATAACTATGCGCAGTCAAATTCCAGAATCTGCATTCTTACCCAGACTCTGTACGCACTAGCTATTTTCTATATCATCAGAGAAAGAATAGGCTTATAGTGTTGGGTATAGAAATTTCCAAACTGGGTTGTAATAACCTGAGTTAACACATTCCTTATGACATTTCTTCAAAGGAAAAATCATTTCGTTTTATTTTAGCAAAGGTGAAAAGATGGGGCGCCTGGGTGGCTCAGTCGGTTGGGGATCTGATTTCGGCTCAGGTCATGATCTCATGGTTCATGAGTTGGAGCCCTGCATTGGGTTCTGCGCTGACAGCTCAGAACCTGGAGCCTGTTTCAGGTTCTATGTCTCCCTCTCTCTCTGCCCCTCCCTTGTTTTCACTGTCTCTCTGTGTCTCAAAAATATAAAATAAAACATTAAAAAGGAGGGGGGGGGGATCTATTTAAAAAGTGAAGTCATCGGTCCGAGGTGATCCGCCAGCAGCCCTGAGATTACAGTTACGGTCTCCGTCGCTGAGGCTTGTGGGCTGTTTCAGGGGCCCACGGAAATGATCGCTCAGCCGCCGCGGCTCTATGGGCGGGACGGAGAACCGGGACTGCGGGGCCGGGCCAGGTGGACGCCAGCGGCCGAGCTCTGCTCAGACCAGAGTCACGGCCGAACGCAGGGGAGAGTGACGTCATGCGACAGACGCTGGAACCCGTCTGGGTTCTTGTTTTCGGTTGTCAATCAGCAACCCTGAGTATTCTCAGTAGGAGCAGTTACTGGCCGAGTGATGACCGTGGGGGAAGGGAGCCCAGGCATGCTGGGAGGCGCGACCCCTGCTGGAGCAGAGGGGCGGGGGATTCAGGTGCCCTGCAGGGCGGGGGCAGGGGGGGGTGGCCCCCTGCAGGGGGCGGGGTGCGTATCCCCCTGCAGGGGTGGAGGGGTAAGGGTTCGCGTCCCCCTGCAGGGGCGGGGAGGGGCATTTGAGTTCCCCTGCAGGGGCGGGGGGAGGGTTCGCGGCCCCTGCAGGGGCGAAGGGGCAAAGGTTCGTGTCCCCCTGCAGGGGCGGGGGTGGGGGGGTCGCGGAACCAGCCTCACATGGACTCGGCCTGGCTGGGCTTGCCCACGCCTCGCGCTGCTGGGGGCCTGCGTGACGTGCCGCCAGGGCCACGGGCGGTCCAGCGCCGGGGACCTCCGACTCTCAGGGCTCCTCCGGCTCCGGCTCAGGTCATGATCTCGGGTCCGTGGGTTCGAGCCCCGCGTCGGGCTGTGCGCTGACAGCTCAGAGCCTGGAGCTGCTTCGGATTCTGTGTCCCCCTCTCTCTACCCTCCCCCTGCTCGTGCTCTCTCTTTCTCTGAAAAATAAAATAAACATTAAAAATAATTTTTAAAGCTGAATTTCAAAACCAGCTAAGTGTAGGCGGAGAGCTGAAAGAAAGAATAGAAGCAGGTAGAGAAGCGCACATGCGGGTCACGCCCGATTCAGCACCGCAGGTGTCCCCATGTGTCCCCGTGTGTCCCCGCATGTCCCCGCATGTCCTCGAGTGTCCCCGCGTGTCCCCGCATACACAGAGCTGGCGCGCGTCGGTGTCTGCCTCTCCGGGCCCCTTTCTGACTTTCCCAATGACAAACTGCTGCCCGCAGCGCCGCACTGGACCCGTATCCATGTTTGGTGGCATCGGGCTCCCCCAGAGTAGCCGGGGCCGCGCGACACGTGCTCAGGGGACAGAGGCGCGGTCCCGGCCGGCACCTGTCTGGGCAGGAGCTGAGATGGCCGCTCCCGGGTGCCCTCTGGGGACCGCAGTGCAGGGGGACAGCGACAGGGGCCCTTCCGGCTCCTCCCCGTGCGGCACAGCGAGTCACGCCCGGACCACCTAAAGCAGAGCGACACGCGGGACGAGGACGGTGCGGGAGCTGTGTCCCTTCCTACCCGACTTTCCCCGCGCCCTGTGCGAGGCTCTCCAAAATGCAGTGTTGTTTTTTTCTTAATTTTTTAATGTTTTTTTCTTTATATTTGAGAGACAGAGAGAGACAGCGTGAGTAGGGGAGGGTCAGAGAGAGGGAGACACAGCATCCGAAGCAGGCTCCAGGCTCTGAGCTGTCAGCGCAGAGCCCTACGCGGGGACGCGGGGCTCGAACCCACGAACGTGACATTATGACCTGAGCCGAAGCCCGGAGCCGCCGGCGCCCCCTGCAGTGTTTTAAATAGAAACGCAGTCTGCGGCCGAGGGGACCGCCCTGCAAGGACAGCAGCATGAGCCCGGAAGCCCCTCCGGGAAGTCCGCTGCTCACCGGGGAGGGGACCCGGCGGCCCTGGCTTCCTGGCGGCGACCTGGGGACCCACCGCCGCCGGCCTCGCGGAGGGACAGCCGGCGCCCCCTGCTCCGGGCCCTTGGAGGACACGCGAGCGCATCGGCGGTCCTTCCATAAAAATCAGAGAAACAAACAGAAACGGAAGCCGTGAGCTGCTCCGAGCGCTCGGCCGGTGTTTACGGAGGGACCCGAGCGCTGGGTGCTCCGCGGAAGGGGGAACCCGCTCTGGGCTCCGTTCCGAGGCGCAAGAAATCCCGGAGTGCTTTCAGGAGGAGGAGGAGAGGTCGTTGGAGGAAAGCACCTTTCCCCCACACCACTTCCTGAGGTGCTCAGGGGGCCCCGGGATTCTTAGGAAAGACCGGGAGGGAATTTGGGGGAGGGGGGTTATTCTGGAGGCTAACACAATCCCCCACTCTGTCTACACCAGCTGCCCCCAGCCGTGTGTGGGTTGGCCTCCAACATCCTGCCTGTGCCCAGTCCCCCTTCATCCTGCCCTGCACTTCCTCCCTGCTCACCCACACCCCGCCCACACCCCTACACTCCATGTCCACACCCCCTCACCACCACCCACCCACCCCTACACCCCACGTCCACACCCCCTCACCACCACCCACTCACCCCTACACCCCATGTCCACACACCCAATGTTTTCGTATATTGAAGCCTCAGTTTACACACAAACAACAGTCGTGAAGTCTCCATTTGGAGCCCTGCGGTGCAGCACCCTTGGGGTGGCGCATTCAGGGAATGTGTGGGCATCTAAGAGGTGGCCCCACGGCCCCCCTCACTGTGGATGACAGTCCCCCCCACGCTGGGCAGGTCTGTTTCCCCCTCGAATCTGGCTCCGCTGCGGCCTGGTTGACCAGCGAGGCGCAGTGGGAGTGACCCTGTGACATTCTCAGCAAGCTCAGAGATATCTGGATTGGCCCCCATGGATGGCAGTTGTCCGGCCGGCCGTAAATAGGGGACCCATGGGGGGCACTGAGGGAGCCAGCTGGGACCCCAGCCCAGGGAGGGCGCCCGCTCAGACCCTCAGCCGGCAGCGGACTCAGTCCTGAGCGGCGCTCCCGGCGGCACGAAGACCACGGGCACGCGCGTGCGTGTGGTCACATGTCTAGGAGCGTTTGCCTGGCCTCCAGTGACCTCAGGTGTCACTCCGGCCCCACGCCCTCCGGTCCTCAGGACGCACCCCCACCCTCACCAGGAAGGCAGCCCGTGTGCGGGTGTGGCTTGTTTCCCAAGTGCTGTCCCGCCTTCAATGCTGCGCCGGCGTCAGAAGATGTTTTGAGAAAAGCAACTCAGCTTAAAATATGTCTAAACCTTCAGATTGGCCTTCGGTCTCCCGAAGACGGTGGCCCTGGCGTCACAGCGGACTTGTGAGAACAACTCTAAGTATTAGTGGCCGCGCCTGACGCTGTAAACGCAGCCTAAGAGTTTATTCGTCCCTCACACAATTGCTTTTATTTGGACTGATTGACAGTTATTCTAAAGCAAAACCCTGGACCAGTCTCTACCTCTGTGATGTCAGACAGACTTTTCTATATTCTTTTGTCCGCCATCTACTATCTTGCATTCACTCTTGCATTCCTTAGAAGTTTTTATATTTTCCCCTAAATTCTCCCATTTTTATGCAAGAACAAGGGCATGCATCATAATTTCCTGACACCCATCAATCACGGTACTTAGCAGAGTCCTTGGCATCAAGCAGGAACTCAGTAAACATCGTAAGAGCCAGAGAATTCTTAAGAAATATTTATGGATGATGCCAAGTTAGCACAGATGATTTCAAAACAAAGATATGTAAGATTTGCTCCAGGCTCATGAAAGAAAAAATATTTTTGGAAAAAAAGGGATCAGATTAGCTACTTTTATTTAAAAATAAAAATTCTGGGGGACACCTGGGTGACTCAGTTGGTTAAAGCATCTGACTTCAGCTCAGGTCATGATCTCACAGTTCTGTGAGTTCAAGCCCCACGTTGGGCTCTGTGCTGACAGCTCGGAGCCTGGAGCCTGCTTTGCATTCTGTGTCTCCCTCTCTCTCCCTCTCTCTGACCCTCCCCTACTCACACTCTGTGTGTCTCTCTCTCTCAAAAATAAAAACACTAAAAAAATCTTTTAAAAAATTTAAAAATTTTAAATTCTTTATTAATTTAAATCCTTTTTTTAAATTAAAAATAGAAGGCGTGTGTGTATGTGCACGTGCGCGTGCATTTGCCTGTCTGGTGGTATTGTTTATGCACACTCATGGTCTTACACTGGAGTTGGATAGCTCCGTGTTGCTTTGGGGAAAGGACCGCAGCAACAGGGCACACTCAGATTCTTGGTGTCAGAATGTCCCCCTTTATTTACTGCAGGCTGAGCCAACAATCCTTATTATTCCCCATAAACAACAGCAACCAGAAAAAAAAGCACCCCATAAAAATTAAATTGTGAAACCTGAATTATTTATGTGATTTCATTTGTTGGAGGCATTTTGTACCACTGAGCCAGCTTCCTTCTCCTGTCGTAAGACCATTCGGCGCTGTAATAATCTTCAGGGGATGGGAGATTTATCAGCCCTTGCAGAAGAGGATGAGAGCCAAGTCCGAGAGGGAGGATACTGGTGAGATTCATCAAGTCTTTCTCGTGCTCTGGCCAAGAGAAAGCGGTGGGTTATTATTCAAGCATTTTACACAGTAGGAACCCAAGTTGACCACTTCCATATGTTGAGTGGAGAATTATGTTAGTCTTTTCCAAAAACAATCCCATAAAAATGTCAATACTTGAGTGGACTAATAGCTTTATTCACTAAGAGGGGAGTTTACATACAGAAAGGGAGCGAGTGCCGAGATTCACTGGCTCTGGGAGACATTGTGTTTTAATCCCGCTGCGGAAGCAGGCCGGCCGGTCCACACCAGGAAGACAGGGAGCGACGTGGAGAGAGATCCTCATACATCACTGTTCTCTTGACCGTAAAAGGAGCTGGCATATGTTCCCTTGTGAAATCCGAACGGGCTGCAGTCAGCGGCCTCGAAATAGGAGCTTTCCCGTCTCACTGGAGGCGACGTTGACGCTTTCCGGAATAGATCGAGGCCATCACTCCAGCCCTAACACAAAATGAAAGCATCATTGTGGGAGCAATTTTGAAAATGTATGAACTTCATAAAATGTTCCATTTTCCACATGGCGAGTCTGGCTGCACAATCAGATTGTCAGGGATCAGGAAAACCGCCTCCTGAAGGCCCCAGCCCTGTCTTCCTATTGGTGTGATGCTAGCAGAGAGAAAGGCGTTTGCCATGGAGCATATTCGTCAATAATGAGACAGGAAATAAATATATACATCACCTTACGTTCCGTGCAAAACATGGCGCTTTGTAGGCCAGGCGGGACCCGAGATCGAGGTGGCCAACAGTTTCAGAGACATTCCTCAGTGAGGCCGTGACGCATTTGTCACCAAATCCGTGTCTCCAGTTTCCACATAACGAGGCTTAAAAAGACTATTCGTTGGGTCCACAGTAGAACTGACTGCCTCATCATATGAATAAAAAGAAAATTTGGAAAATGAATTTGCTGGTTACTTTTTTTTTTTTTTGGCAAAATGAACCATCAGCTTCAAATCACTAAAAAAAAAAGAAAATAAAAGAAATGTCAGAAACAAATTGATCCCATAAACTATCGTGAGCAAGTTGATGGTAAACTTTCCAGCCTTTTCTTCAGAAACCTCGATAAAGCAAACATGGGTGGCTTTCAAGAGAAAGCAGATGATTTTGAAAACCTCTGGCCCTGGCGTCATCAAGAACACTGGGAACCTTTCATTTTCTCCCCAGACGAGTTGACAGGCTCCTAATGGCCCCCAACAGAGGGAGGACACGGCACGTAACCGTGTGGTGATTGGTCAGGCCAGCGGGCTCGCTCACGGTGCTGAAATGAACATGGCACCTGACGCACACGGGAGAAGCCGTGAAAAGTGCTCCGGCGTGGCGAGAGAGTTTGGAGCTGTTCTCCAGTTGACTTCCACGGTTTCCTCGAGGGCACTGCTGACTTTCGGACGCGAGAGCCATCTTACTTGCTCGCTCCACCAGCGACTGGGAGAGGCCAGGAAGGATCCCAGCCTTCCCCTGCAGGCTTCGGAGGGGGCGTGGCTCTGGCCACGCCATGACCTTGGGCGTCTGCCCTCCAGGACTGTGAAGGAACAAGTTCCTGCTGTTTTAAGGCACCTGATTTGTGGTGATTTTCTACGGAAGCCCTGGAAAACGAATGCATGTCTCTTCTTAGTCCCAGCTACCTCCTTGGCTCCTTACCCCTCTATCCTTAGCCCCTGGCAACGACGACTCTGTTTCCCTTGGCTCCAAGTCTGTTGTTTTCATAATGTTGTATAGACAGAGTTATACGGTAGTGGCCTTTTAAGATGGGTGCGTCTTTACTCAGCACAAGGCCCTTGAGATCCGTGCAAGTCCCTGCAGTCAGCTCATTACGGTTTGTGGCCAAGTCACACTCCCTGGTGGGGATGTGCCGCCGTCTGGTTACCCATCAATGTACGAGGGACTTTTTGGTTGTTTCCAGTTTGGGGCTATTACAATTCAAGCTTCTTTAAACCACTACCTACCCTCATTAGTGCTCACATAAGTTTTCGTTTTTCTGGAATAAATGCTGGATTATACAGTAAGTGTATGTTAATTTTTCAGGAAACTGCCACATAGTTTTCCAGAGTTGACCAAACCGTTTTATATTCCCACCAGCATGTGTGAGAGATGCAGATTCTCCATGTCCCTGTCAGCGTTTGGTGGTGACACTACTTCTTATTTCAGCTGATCTAGCAGGTGCGTCGTAATAATTCATACGGCTTTTAAACTTGAATTTTCCAGGAGCTGGTGAGGATGAAATTCATCCCATGTGCTTTTTTGCCACCAAAAGTCCTTTTCAGGGAAACATCTCTTCATGTCGTTGGCCCATTTTCTAATTGACTTGTTTGTTTTAATGTTAAGTTTAAGAGTTCTTTATATATTCTACATACTGGTTCTTTGTCGGGTACGAGGCTTACAAATACTTTCTCTGGTCTGTGGCTCATCTTCCTCTTAACAGAGTCTTAAAGCCCTTATCAGAGTCCTTTACAGAGCAAATGCTTTTAACTGGATGAAGTCCAGTGTATCATTTTTTTTTTCCTTTTCTGGATTGTGCCATTGATGTTGTATCTAAGAACTCTTCACCAAATCCTAAGTTCTGAAGATTTATTCCTATGTTACTTTCTAAGGATTTTATAGTCTTCCATTTTACATGTAAATCTATGATCCCTTTTAATCCATTTTTGTATAAGGTGTGAGGTTGAGATTCCTTTTTTTTCATTTTACCTATAGATACTTTCTCCATGATTTCATTTATTTATATCCTTTTCACTCTAAAATTAAAAGGAATCAGCTTTCCTCATTTTTCAGAAATGTAGAAAAGCTCCTATAACAAGTAACTTAAGGACTAGTGAAAACTGAGTGTCTAAGAGGTAAATACCTGGGGGGAGCTTTTGATTCTTTTTAACTTTTCTTTGGTGATTCTGGCTGATACAGGTGTAGAAATACATCCCGACATAGTGAGTTGCCAACAAGGTTTGCATCGCCCAGGCGTTGATCCGGATCACCATCAGCACGCCAGGGCTTGGTGCAGGTGTGTGTAAATCTAGAGTCATGAGTTTTTGTATCAGGAAATGACTTCTGGAACAAAGCAAAATATAAGAAGAGACTCTTTGAAAGTACAGGAAATGAGTATGTCACCCGGGAAGCAGTAAAGATCATCAGAAAACCGAGGAAGGGAGGTCTGTATGGGCACAGGGGCTCTCTTCCTAAGGGGGTGAGGCTGAAACACATTTTCCCTCCGAAATCTGAGTCACTTATCTCTCCTGGATCCCAGACATCATCTCAATATCCACCAGAGCCTCCTTTTGAATTGCCCTCAGTCTTGCAAGAAATAAACTACCAGTAATTATTTCTTTAAAGTCAGGCACACACAACACACACACACACACACACACACACACAGAGTTATCAAAAATGTTAACACACTAGTTGGACATTCCTTATTTACCATAGTTGATGGAATCTGACTTTTGGCTGTTTGCAAAATATCAACTCCACTTTTATATGACACATTGCTAGGGTTAGTTTTTTTTAATGTATATTTATTTTTGAGAGAGAGAGAGAGAGAGACACAGTGTGAGTCGGGGAGGGACAGAGAGAGAGAGGGAGACACAGAATCGGAAGCGGGCTCCAGGCTCCTAGCTGTCAGCACAGAGCCCGACGTGGGGCTCAAACTCACAAGCAGTGAGATCATCACCTGAGCCGAAGTCGGACACCCAGCTAACTGAGCCACCAGGGTGCCCCTTGGGTTAATGTTTTTAAAGATTGGGCTTTACTTAGATGAAAAAGAGAAGGAAGGAAGGAAGGAAGAGAGGGAGGGAGGGAGGGAGGAAAGAAAGCAGAAAGGAACTACAAGAACACAGAGGTAGGCGCCCTTCCAAAGGGATTATCTTAAAGGCAACCGCTTTTTAGTGTATAAGTTTGAATATGTTCTTTTAAAATCCATAAACATGGCTTTTATTTTTTTTAATTGGCAATATTTAATTAAACTTACTTGGGAACATTTACCTGACTAATTTTTCTTTTTTAAAAAAAATGCATTCTTGGGGTACTAGGTGGCTCAGTCGGTTAAGCCTCCAACTAGGGCTTAGGTCATGATCTCACAGTCTGA